>CM035189.1:18576493-18595215 GCA_020233015.1 Callinectes sapidus | reverse complement strand
TCTCTCTCTCTCTCTCTCTCTCTCTCTCTCTCTCTCTCTCTCTCTCTCTCTCTCTCTCTCTCTCTTAATTTTAGCTAGTTTTCTATTTTTGTTTGATGCATTCCCCTTTATTATTATTATTATTATTATTATTATTATTATTATTATTATTATTATTATTATTATTATTATTATTATTATTATTATTATTCATGATGATTATCATAATTCTTCATTGTTCAGTGTTGCACACTGAGGAAGTGAGTGAGTCAGTCATCGGATTGTTGGTATCGAGTCACTGTCACTTGGTAATTAACTTTAAAAGAAAATGAAATCAATTTATGGATGTGGACAATAAGTGGAAAATGTTGGCTATGTATAGCCTATATATATTCAATCTACAGGGACTGACTGCCACGTGATGGCTTCTTGCAACTTATCTCATTGATATGTGTATATTTATATTTTTTTATGTTTATTTTCCTGCTGTTTTTGTATACAAATATTAAGACACCTTTGCTCTGTCGCCGTTCACCAGAATCCCGTCCATTTCACATTGCAGTTTGGTCGGTCTAACTCCATGGCTCTTCTCCCTCACACAGGTTCTGAGAGGAGTTTTGTTCAGCCCTGTACTCTATGGACGACCTCTTCAGTCCTTTCAGTCACCTGTATGTAAGTACAACAATATCTACTACTCACTTTGTTGTACTCTTCCTTCATCTTCCTTCCTTCAGCCTCTACTCAATGCATCCTCCTTGTTTTCCTTCAGTCTTTAGTCTTCTTTGTCCTTCTCAAGTGCCTTGTTGTCTTTTTCAGTATGCAGCGACACCGGGTAAGTCTTATTCTTACAGCAGCGAGTATATCATTATGTCAAGCTGAAGGCGATATTTGTCGTAATGAAGGCGGTACAAATAATTGTTGTCCTCTCTCACTTTCTCCTTATTTTCCTTTGCCCTCTCAGCACCACGCCATCGGTTTATTGAATTGTACTGCGGCTAACTTTACTACATCGTCTTGAGTAATGAAGGTGATAATTTGATAGTTATCCTATACTGTACTATTTAAGGCGTGGAAAATGTTCACTGTTTCTTTCTCTCTATTTGTCTTGCCCAGTTTACCTGAGCACTGCGACATACAGTAGGTTTAGCAGTGTGTGTTGTGGATATTGTTACAAAATACTGTTCTACGTATGTACATTATTTATGGCGGTCTTGGTTATTGGTTAATAATTGTATTTCAGGTGGCGTTAAAAGATCGTGGTGAGGTAAAGGGTCTATTTGTATTACATAATGAAGGGCGTCCAAATTAGAAATGTGTCATTCGGGTGGTTCAGGTCAGTGTTTGTGAATGTTGCATCATCGTATACTGAGCTGTGTACTAATGTATGCGTCACTGCGCTGCTATAAAAGGCTTATTACTATATAATTATTGACACATTTCCTGGTGGTGGAGGTAAAGGCTACAGTGAGTGAATGTTGCATCATCGTATACTGAGCTGTGTACTAATGTATGCGTCACTGCACTGCTATAAAAGGCTTATTACTATATGATTATTGACACATTTCCTGGTGGTGGAGGTAAAGGCTACTACCTACACTGACTACGAGGAAGCTGTGTACATATATACTATAATATTACTTACTGCTTTGTGGTGACCGTTCCCTCCCTTACCACAGTGCCCAGCAGCAGCAGCAGCAGCAGCAGCAGCAGCAGCAGCAGCAGCAGCGTGTGTTATTCCCCACTGTATTCCTATTGTTATGTCGTGGTATGTTATATGCGCTGTTTATGATAAATGTCTATTCTATTATTATTATTATTATTATTATTATTATTATTATTATTATTATTATTATTATTATTTGTTGTTGTTGTTGTTGTTGTTGTTGTTGTTGTTGTTGTTGTTGTTGTTGTTGTTGATATTGTGGTTGTTAGCTAAAAGTGTACCTTTTTTTTTCCTAATCGTTTCACTTAGCACCGTTTTCTCAGTCCTCATGGAAAACACACACACACACACACACACACACACACACACACACACACACACACACACACACACACATACACACACACACGTAGGAGAGGAAGTGAAGCAAAGACCCGCTGCGCTGGGGAATAATGGAGTAATAATACTTTATTGCCAGTACATACAATCCACACACAGGAAACACACGAAAGAAACAAAGGAAACGTCACACAGCAAAGTCCACAGCTGATAACCTAACCTACCCACCCAGCCGTGGAGGGGGCGGGGCGGGGCGGGGCGGGGCAGGGCGGGGCGGAGCAGGGCGGGTATCTGGGGGGTGGAGGGGAGTGAGTACAGGTGAACCTCAATGATCAGACATCAAGGGCAGGGCAAGGTGGTGGAGGGTGATGGGAAAGGTGACCCCCTCCCCTCTCCTGCTCCTTCCCTGGTCCTGTCCTGGTGGGTGGTGACTGACGTGGCCGTGTTCTCCTGCTGGAGGAGACCTACGTACATAGACAGTGGCACGTCGCTTTGCCTGGCGTCCCGAGCTGCTGCTGCTGCTGTCTGTTGTCAGGCGGTGGGGTAGAGAGAGAGAGAGAGAGAGAGAGAGAGAGAGAGAGAGAGAGAGAGAGAGAGAGAGAGAGAGAGAGAGAGAGAGAGAGAGAGAGAGAGAGAGAGAGAGAGAGAGAGCGAGAGAGAGAGAGAAAGCGCTTCAGAACACGAGTTTATGTCACACTTCCCTCTATAATCATTGTGTTATTAGCATCATTCCAGTGAGACATCAAACCTCTCTTCTTCTTACCTGTCCATTTTAGGAGACAATATTCTCTCCTGTTTAAAATTGAACATCGTGAAGCTTTAACCCGTTACTTCTTGCCGTGTCTTAATTCATAACCGTGAGCAGCTTGTGTTTCACCTTGTCACAAGAATGATCTATTATATCATAGTAAAACCAGATTGTACTGACCCATAGGGTGGGATTGGCTATGGTGACAAATCTCGAATCCAAACATACATCTCCTTGCCACTCACAGTCTTCTACTCGTAGTCTTATCAAAAAACCATGTTCTAAGGATGGTCTAAAATGTTTAAAATAACAGATGATATGATCAATTATTTTATATCAAGAGAGATACAAAAACGTATATGAAAACGCGGTATATCAGGTGAGGCGACGTTGCCACTGACCTGAGGTGGGATTATCCGAGTTGGACTTGGACTTGGACTTGGACTTGGGTTGGGAGTCGCTCAGCTGCAGCTGCTCGCGTGGCCTTTGAAACGGCGCTCTCCCACACACTTCTGTAAAGCAAAAGACGGGACAGGGAATTGGAGACGTTAAAGTTTCCCTCCCTCCCCCCTCCCTAACAACCATCTCATGCATGCTGGTCCCCCTCCCCCTCCCTGAGGGGCCCCCGCCTTTCAGTCCTCCTCATACGTTCCCTCCAGGCACTCTCTAGGAAATCTTTCACTGCCTCAATCATCTGACCATTTCTCTCCCCCTCAACACACAGCCTCAGCAGGTACTCCGTCCGTCCCCCAGCATTTCTCTCCCTCATCTGATTCCATACCTCTGCTCCTATTTCCTCTATCACTACGCCACACATCCTGTCTCTCGCATCCCCATATCCCTCACATTCCAACAGGAAATGTTCCACAGTTTCGTCCACTCCTCTTTCACACACCTCACACACCTTACTACCACCATTCTTCCACCTATACACCCTACTGTTTACCTCCAGGGACTTGGTCCTGGCTCTGAACAGCAGGTCTCCCCCATGGGTCCCATCATAGAAGCTTTCACTCCGTGGCCGGTCCTTTCCCCGATACCATTCCAATGTCCTTTTCTCACTCATTCCCCTCCTCCACTCTGCTCTTCCCTTTTCTTCCACACGCCTATTTATTTCTCTCTTACTTGCATCTACACTCCCATGTCGTATGACACCTCTCACTAGCATTCCTAATTCACCCACCGAAAGTTCCACATTGTAAGACTCTTGTGCCCAACGTCCATACACATTCCATTAATAAACCTTTTTTGCCCATTTACCCTCATCCATCCTCTGTAGTCTAACTCTATATCTAAGCACTGCCTTAGCTAGTCTTTCCCTGAATGTACTCCACCCCATATCGCCTCTGATGGCCTCCACTGCCACATACCTGTTGGCACCTAACGCTATCCTACCTGTCATGTTTTGCAGTACCTCCAGTCTATTCATGTCCTTCTTTGACCAAACGGTTGTCTCTAGCCCATACATGATGCTGGGGACAGCAACCCCCTTCCATAGTCCTCTAACTACCTCATACTTATTTGCTCTGCACCGTGCTACACTGCCTAATCTCCCCACCCACTGGTTAGTCCGCGCTATTCTGTCCTGTTTGGTCTTCTCGCACCCTCTTTCATCCAGCCAAATACCCAGATACTTGTACTCCTCAGTTCTTCCTATCTCGTTGCCACCCAGCATCCATGTCCTGTCCCTATCTGACGCATCACCATTCACTACCAATACCTTACTCTTCTCCCTACTGAACCTAACGTCAAAATCTCTGCCATACTCTGTCACGGCATTCAGCATCTCCTGCAGCTCAGCATGATGCTCACTAAGGACCACCACATCATCCGCATACAGCAGGATGCTTAGTACATCATCCCCAACTTTCACTCCTAATCCTGTTCGTCTCACTCTCGCTGCCATCTCCTCCACATACAGGCCAAATAGTAAGGGGGAAAGGACACAGCCTTGCCTCACTCCTCTCTTATTGCTTACCCACCCAGTCTCCAAATCACCCATACTAAACACAGCTCTCGTATTCTCATACATGCTCCTAATGATCCTAACTATCTTCCCACTCACACCAACTTCATCTAATACCTTGCACAGCATTCTCCTATCTACTCTATCATATGCCTTCTCTATGTCTAGAAAGGCTAGATATTTCTTCCTGCCATCCTTCCTCACCCTCTCTATCACTTCATTCACTACGAACATATTATCCTCACCTCTCCTGTCCTTTCTGAAACCATTCTGCTCCTCACCCATTACCTTATTTCTTTCTATCACTTCACTCAGTCGTTCATTCAGCACTCCACAGAAAATCTTGCACACTGTATCACACACTGCTATTGGTCTATAATTCCTAATTTCCTTCCTACTTTTCCTGCCTCCTTTATGTATAAGAGTCACTCTACTTTCGTTCCAAACAGCAGGCACTCTCTCCTCCCTCCAAATCTTACCAAATAAATCATGCAGTCCCTCAATCACTCCCTGGCCACCCTCTCTGTAGAACTCATTTGGGATCCCATCTCTACCTGGGGCCTTCCCCCTCTTTAGTTTTCTGACATACCTTTCAATCTCATCCATGCTGATTTCTTCATCCATTCCTTCCTCTATTTTCTTACCTAAGGTTGTGTTTCCTATTGCCCTATCTGGTTCATTCACACCTCCAATATCCTTCCAGTACTCCTCTACCACTTTTATTTTTTCCCCTCTCTCTCTTACCCTCCTGTCATTCACTATCAGCTCTTCTACCCGTTCCATTTTCCTACCTTCCTCTCCTCTCATAAACTTATACCATTCCTTACCTCCCTCCTCACCCATTTCTCTAAGTTCCTTAACCTTTTCTCTCTCCTCATCCCCTTTGGCTTTCCTGATTAACCGTTTCACCTCCCTCTGCTTAATCCTATACTCTTCCCACACTCTATCATACTCTCTTCTCTCTTCCTCACTGTTTTCTCTGTTCCTTTTAAGTCTTCTACATTTCCTATTTAGCTGCCTCCTTTCCTTCCTTGCCTGATCTATTTCACTGTTCCACCAACTCTTCCTCTTACTTCCTCGAACATTATCTCTTGGTTTTGTCCTACCTATGGTATCCTCTGCTGCTCTAATTAGATCTTTATTGCACTCATCCACTCCTCTCTCTGCCTGCGGGCCACTCAAACCAGTCTTCCATTCTATGTCTCCTATAACTTCTCTAAATCTATCCCAGTCAGCCTCTCTAATTTTCCACCTTCTCTTCTTCTCTACATTCTCATTTACTCTCTGTTTTTCACACTCATATTCTAGTATTAGAATATTATGGTCGCTCGCCACATCAACCACTCTCTCCTCATCTACCCACATGTTTTTCACGCATTCTCTGGCTCTGTCATTCACCACCATGTAGTCAATAACCGATTCACTCTGCCTATCACTCCATGTTACTTTCCCTTCCGCCACGGTTGCATTCAGTATTTCCAGCTCATTCACCTCGGCAAAATCTAATAGCAGCTGTCCATTCCTGTTGACTTCTTCTCCTAGTATATCTATATGTCCATTCATATCCCCCATTACAATTACTCTCTCATTCTTATGTTCTTGTACTAACCTTTCAATAATTCTATATTTCCTTTCATTCTCCATTCTTGCTTCTACTCCTTCCACAGTCATGTAACACACAATTACCGTAACACTTTCTCTCTCTCTCCCTGCTGTGTACTCAAGTCTCACTGCCATTACATCCTCACTCATCTCACACTAACCTACATTTAACTCTTCTACATCTACATCCGCATCTACCCTGACTAAAACTCCTACTCCACCCCCCTTTCTCTGCTGCTTACTTCTACCTTTTCCAATCATACAATAGCTATCTGACTTAAGTTCTACTCTCTCTCTCAGCTGTGTTTCGGTCACGCCCAGCACATGCACATTCCACTCACTCAGTTCCCTGCTGAGGTCATCCATTTTTCCTACATTCCACCCTCTTACATTTACACATCCTATTCTAAGACAGACACCCTCGCTTACCAGTCACTCCCTCTTCCCCTCTCGCATCCTACACAGCCTCTCTGTTGCTGTAACCCACTCCAGGAATCTTCTACACATTAACCTATCCCCTTCCCTGTTAAGGTGTACCCCGTCCCTGCCATACACGTCTGGTGGCAGGACCTCGTCCATGTTCATGAAACTCACGCCATAGTCTCCTTCATGTTTACAGTACTCCATCTTCATCTTTACAACCTCCTGCTGTACTAGCCCATTGGTTTCCCTCCTCAGCTCCTCATACCCTCTGGACTCCTTCGGTCTACCTAGGATTCCTACAACTGCTACTCGAACTTTTTTTCTCACCTTAATTTCCTCCACGCACTCAATGATCTTTATAAGAGTCTGCTCTGGTCCCAGCTGCCTGAGACCATTTCCTCCCCCCTGGAGTATGAGCACGCCTTCTTCAAGGCCACTCATACTCCTTCTGGCTACCTCTGTGACCTCCTCGATTCCCTTACCGCTGAGGCTCACTAGTTGGCTTTTTTCCCCTTTCATCACCATATGCCTTCGTATATTCTTTATCATGCTATCCCCTACACACACTATTGGCCACCTTTCCTTCCCTGTAGGGGTGTCCACACTTGGGTTGGGGACTGCCTTCCCACTTCCTTCCGTACCCTCCTTAGCCTCAGCTAACTGTGGCGCTGCCACACCTGCCACTTCGGGGTCCTGCCTGGCCTGGGGGTCAGATCCCTTCCCCCTCCCCTCCTTGTTAGAGCCTGTAATCTTTATATCCTCTCTATGCACTGCAGGGTCAGTACCTAATGTTCTGGCCTCCACCGCAGTCTCGCTGGCCTCCACACCATCCTCTGCTGTTTCTGCAGCAACCTTGCTGCCCTCAGCTATCTGTGCCTTCTCCAGTTCTCTGTTTTTTTCCCTCAGGGACCTGTTTTCGCACTCCACCGCTCCCAGACTCTCTCTCAGGCCCTTAATATCTTGCTCCAGCTTCTGCTGGTCCTTCATCAGTCTCTCCCTTTCATCATAGCCCTTCTTAATAGCCTCTCGGTTCTTCTTCGCCTGGGTCAAGCACTTTGTGCAGACCCAGGGAAACTCCTTCTCCCTCTCCATCTCCTCATATAGACGGTCTCTTATATTCACACACTGGGCATGTGTCCACTTCTCACACAGGTCACAAACCAACGCTTTGGCGTTCTTCTTCGCCACCTGGTCACACACCCCGCACTTATCATCTCCTTTCTTCGCACAGTCACCACATAACTCATCCATATTCACCCTTCCGGTAAAGCTACACTTCTTACACACCTTCCTCCTTGTAAAATCCATACTTACTTCTTGCGTTTTAACACAAATTACCACCAAAAAGGAAACAGCAACATAGGAGGACAATCTTACCTCTCGCTGCCTGCGTCCTGCCCCCCTTCTGCCCAGTTTCATTTGCACGGATACAATAAATATCTTTAATGTTTTTAACGTACTAATGGTATAATTAGCTACACATATCATCGGATCTTGCACGCCTTTTTTTTCGTAGTTATGCTTTAAATGAATAGGAGAAAGGTCCTCATTCCGTTTTCTTTGAAGTAATAAGATATGTGACAACGTCGCACAGGTGGCAAAACACACCTTACTGGTCAGTACATTATGGTTTGACTATAGTGTTATTTGTATTATTTCTTTTCTTGTTATAGTTTTGAACACTTTAACAAATGGTCTACCACCTCGTCAGTCTTTGGTCTGTGTTTTGAAAGGCTTTCTTCTTTAACCATGACTATTTCCAAAAGCTGCAGATATGATAAACAGGGTTCTCAAGTGTGCTAATGTTTATAATGTATATAAGAATCTTGTTGTTGGTCTGTCTCTGACACCATAAAAACATCCATATAAAGTTTTGAATGTGGCAACTGTGCAGCACAGAAGCGTTTTAGAATATGGTTCCTGTTCTCCACCATATCAGTACAAATACGTTGTTTTTCTCCTTTATAGAGCATCATATGGATCACTTCTTGTCCTTGTTTTAATGACTCACACTTGATTCCTCCTCCATTTCACCATAAATCAACGCTACTACATAATTATACCTAACGCATTGTATTAGAACCATCCCTATTACTTTTTTTTCACAACTTCCAATCTTTTTTTTCCTGACCCTCTTCCCATAACGAACCCTGAGGATCTTCTGTGTACTAAGTCTGTGTCACCGTGTAGCCTACCTCTCAAGTCTTTATTATATTATGTAGAGGTACATACCATTGTAACGAGGCTTCCTTCCCTCTTCCCGCCTTCCTCCCATCCCCTCCCGCTTCCCGCCAGCCATCCGCCGCCACTCGTCGACCATGCACCCACCCTCCCGCCGCCCTAACACCTGTTAGCCTAACCATTCCAGCACACTTTTCCCTCGCGCCCGTGAAAGCCGAGAGGTCCCATTGAGTGAGCCACGACACGAGTGAGCCGGAACCTGCGTGTAGCGCTACCTCCTGCTGAGTGCTGGGAGTAAAAGTGAGGCGAGTTAATTAATGAGGAAGCCAGTGATGATTAGACGAGGGACTGAGAGGCGAGTAAGTAAGTGTTGGATTCACTACACCATGCACTGAATGTAGGAGTGATAATGTGAAGTGAATGACGCCATTAAATGAAAAGAAAAAGTAATTACGAGAGGCTTTTGAAAAATCCAAGGTATTTTCAAAGGCCTTCGCCAATGTGGGGTTGGCGAAGGCTTTTGAAAGTATCTTGGATAGAGAAAATATCAAATGAAGAAGTGCTAAGAAGATTGGGTAATGATAGAGAATTACTGGTGAAGATGAGGTTCGTAGGACAGTTATGAGAAGAGGAAAGATAGAAGATTTAGGTTTAACAGGTAGAATCCTAGGCAGGTTATAGAGCAAGAGGAAGACAAAGGGAGAAGTATATGGATGGAATAATAAGAACAGCAGGAGATGAAGGTAAAGCTGTACAAATATTGCAAATGACAAGAGATAGGGAGAGAGAGAGATGTGGCAATCTATGGTCGCCAACGTCCGCAGGGGCACGGCACTGTGATAAGATAAGTACGAGAAACGGAAAATAAGGAAGGAAAGTAGGCAAATTGCGAGTAAATAGTAAATAGAAAGTAGTCCAATGAGTAAAGGAGAAAGGGAAGTAGATAATGTACACAAGACCCAACCAGCGCCTTGTCTGCGCCGTAACAAGCAACAGGCGGCACTGTGAAGGCTGCTCCTACACACGAGGCGCCATAATGTACATAGGAGGTCATCTGTCTGGAAACATTTCCACAGTAGGTACAACAAGCCTCGACATATACCTCTTGAGTGAGTCGCCTAATACACGCACACACACACACACACACACACACACATGTATTCTCTTATCTTACTCATTGCTCTCTCTCTCTCTCTCTCTCTCTCTCTCTCTCTCTCTCTCTCTCTCTCTCTCTCTCTCTCTCTCTCTCTCTCTCTCCACGAGTATTTTCAAAGCCCACTGAGAAGACAAGTCGGGTTCTTACTAATGTTTCTCGTGTTGGTAACATAGAAGACCATAGAAATGCCTTAAGAAATCAGTGTAAACTGACCTTAAGGCTTTTGAATGTATAGTGGAGGTGACATGCGTAAGTGATTTTTGTTTTCATCAATGTTGAAATCTTGTTAAAATGACACGAGAACCATTAGAAAAAGACTCTTAGAAACCCGTTGCAACTTCACTATATACTATATGTGTGTGTGTGTGTGTGTGTGTGTGTGTGTGTGTGCATACTAACTTGGGCTCACGCGCGTGTGTGTGTGTGTCCTCGCTGCATCACTGTAAATGTACACGGGGCCACTCACTCTACATCACCACATAACACAGCGCCACAAACACCCTAACGGGTCGACACAACACCACCACACCTTTCAACAAGTTACAAACAGCATCAGGGCGGTACAACTGCTGTCCACCATAACTATCGCTCATTATCACGCTGTAATGACTCACACAATGCGCCCTGCATCACTGGTGACCGCCGAGCAACCACCAGGTCAATACACGCCTGACCCTCGACCAACCGCATCCATCCCCACTCACCACCTCAGCAGTGCGTCACCAAGTCAGTGTGTCACCAAGTCAGTATGTCATCAGTCAGTGCGTCACCAGTCAGTGTGTCACCAGTCAGTGCGTCACCAGTCAGTGTGTCATCAGTCATTGCACCACCAAGTCATTGTATCACCAGTCATTGCATCACCAGTCAGTGCGTCACCAGTCAGTGCGTCACCAGTCAGTGCGTCACCAGTCAGTGTGTCACCAGTCATTGCGTCACCAGTCATTGCATCACCAGTCAGTGCGTCACCAGTCAGTGTGTCACCAGTCATTGCGTCACCAGTATGTATGTCACCAGTCAGTGCGTCACCAGTCAGTGCGTCACCAGTCATTGCATTACCAAGTCATTGCATCACCAGTCAGTGCGTCACCAGTCAGTGCGTCACCAAGTCAGTGCGTCACCAAGTCAGTGCGTCACCAAGTCAGTGCGTCACCAGTCAGTGTGTCACCAGTCAGTGTGTCATCAGTCATTGCGTCACCAGTCATTGTATCACCAGTCATTGCATCACCAGTCAGTGCGTCACCAGTCAGTGTGTCACCAGTCATTGCGTCACCAAGTCATTGTATCACCAGTCATTGCATCACCAGTCAGTGCGTCACCAGTCAGTGTGTCACCAGCCATTGCGTCACCAAGTCATTGTATCACCAGTCATTGCATCACCAGTCAGTGCGTCACCAGTCAGTGTGTCACCAGTCATTGCATCACCAGTCAGTGTGTCATCAGTCATTGCGTCACCAGTCATTGCATCACCAGTCAGTGCGTCACCAGTTAGTGCGTCACCAGTCAGTGCGTCACCAGTCAGTGTGTCATCAGTCATTGCGTCACCAAGTCATTGTATCACCAGTCATTGCATCACCAGTCAGTGAGTCACCAGTCAGTGTGTCACCAGTCATTGCGTCACCAAGTCACTGTATCACCAGTCATTGCATCACCAGTCAGTGCGTCACCAGTCAGTGTGTCACCAGTCATTGCGTCACCAAGTCATATCACCAGTCATTGCACACCAGTCAGTGTGTCACCAGTCAGTGCGTCACCAGTCAGTGTGTCATCAGTCATTGCGTCACCAAGTCATTGTATCACCAGTCATTGCATCACCAGTCATTGCAACACCAGTCAGTGTGTCACCAGTCATTGCATCACCAGTCATTGCAACACCAGTCAGTGTGTCACCAGTCATTGCATCACCAGTCATTGCAACACCAGTCAGTGTGTCACCAGTCAGTGCGTCACCAGTCAGTGTGTCATCAGTCATTGCGTCACCAAGTCATTGTATCACCAGTCATTGCATCACCAGTCATTGCAACACCAGTCAGTGTGTCACCAGTCAGTGCGTCACCAAGTCATTGTATCACCAGTTAGTGCGTCACCAGTCATTGCATCACCAGTCAGTGCGTCACCAGTCAGTGCGTCACCAGTCATTGCGTCACCAGTCAGTGCGTCACCAGTCAGTGTGTCACCAGTCAGTGCGTCACCAGTCATTGCGTCACCAAGTCAGTGCGTCACCAATCAGTGCGTCACCAGTCAGTGCGTCACCAGTCATTGCGTCACCAGTCAGTGCGTCACCAGTCAGTGTGTCACCAGTCAGTGCGTCACCAGTCATTGCGTCACCAGTCATTGCGTCACCAAGTCAGTGCGTCACCAGTCAGTGCGTCACCAGTCAGTGTTATTTTCATATTTTCTTTCTTAATGTGTCAGTTTGTGCTCTATTAGTTCTCTTTTTGTAGTTTTCTTTATCATTTTTGCATTTTCTTAATTTTTTTATATATTTTTTTATTTTTTTTTTATTAGAATTGTACGTATATTGAAAGTATAATTTAGGAATGCTTTCTTCTCTATCCTTTTTCGAGTCTAACATTCGATATTCTTTTTATTAAACGTATTGTTTTATTGATTTTTTTTAACCACGTCAATTTCATCTTATTTATTTATCTATTTATTGGAGACTCCCAGTGATAGCAGTGACTTTCCCTTTTCTTTCTTATCTTATTTATCATTATAACCATCAAACCTTATCAAGAAGGAATGAGGAAGAAAGAGTAGGGATCTTTCTTCCTTCCTTTTGGCACGGCAGTTTATTTGGGTTGTTATTATTATTATCATTATCATTGTTGTTGTTGTTGTTGTTGTTGTTGTTCATGTGTTGCTGCTGCTGCTGCTCCTGTTTTTGTTGTTATTGATGTTGCTGCAGCAAGATACCCAGCCCGGCACTGCGCCAGCCAGCCAGCCAGCCAGCCAGTCAGCCAACCAGCCAGCCAGCCAGTCAGCCAACCAGCCAGCCAGCCAGCCAGCTAGCCAGGCACTGAGCCACCCAGCCACCCAGCTAACCAGCCAGCCAGGCATTGAGCCACCCAGCCAGGCACTGAGCCAGCCAGCCAGGCACTGATCTACGCAGCCAGGCACCCACCGCCTCAGCACAACAAAAAACACCTGAATGCCACACCAAATCCATCCAAAATTGCAGACCACTCCTTCAGTCACCTCTCCCTCCTGCCATACCACCCTGCGCTTCTCCCTTTTACCCCCCCCCTCCTCTTCCTGCTTCTCTCTACCACTCCAACACCACCAGTCCTCACCACCACCACCACCTCACCACCTCCCTCGTCTCCCCAGAGCTCCTCCCCACGGCTCCAGACCACCCCCAGTCGCCTGCGTTCACAGTGAAAGACGTGTCCGCAGGTCAAGTGGTGTGGGAGTTCCCCGGTGCGTTAATTAATTAAGGCAACCATTCCCCGGTGCGTCCTGAGCCAAATGCAGCGCTAATTCACCGCTCAATGCTACTACGAGTCATCATCATCGCGTGGAGGGTTTGGTTTGCCGCGAGGATGTAAACACTGCACCACCCGACACCCCACGCCCTCGCCTGCCTCGCTTTGCCTTACCTTGTCCTTTGTGTGTGTGTGTGTGTGTGGAGGCAGGAACGTGTGTAGTTGTGTGGAAGGGAAGGAGGGCCTGAGCAGCGCGGCAGGAGTGGCTGGCTCTCTTATTTCAACACGTCATGCCATGTCAAGGAAAAGGAAACCACACCAAAAATCAGTTATTGCACTGCAGTACAGAGAGAGGGGGAAAAAAGTGAGGAAAACAAGTAAATATGTTTTCAAAAGTTTCCATCGTTGGTGGTTTATAGACGAAGTGTTGAGAGTGTTTTAAAATGATGAGATGAAGCGAATACTTAGCCAGCAGTAGACAGCGTTTGGCTGCGTCACTGAAGTAGGCATGAAATGAGATGCTCCGTGGCGTGGCGCCTCCCCGCTCAGTCTTCAGGTTTAGAGTGTAGCTTTGAGCGAACCAGACCAAAAGTTGATGGACTGTGTGGGTGTATTCAAGGCTTAAGAGTTGGGCATGGGTGGGCATTCAGTGTCTAAGTGACGCACTCCAATGCTCGTGGAATTAAGATCAACCTTCAGACTTGGTAAGGATTTGCTTAATGTTATAATTTCACTTCCCTCGTTTGACAGCATACTAAGTCACCCAATGAGAGCTTCAGAATGGTTGCTCAAAACTGCTCCGTGTACACAATGCTACAGAGGAAAACAATAAACACAGCCCAATTAAACATTTAATTCCCATTTCTTGACAATGTAACATGTACAGTAATATAGAAACCCTAAATTGTCTTAACATATAGAACCACACCACTGTCTATATCAACAACTAAAACAATAAACACAGGCCAATTAAACATTTAGTTCCCATTTCTTGACAATGTAACATGTACAGTAATATAGAAACCCTAAATTGTCTTAACCTATAGAACCACACCACTGTCTATATCAACAACTCTTTACCAGGCTGATGCTGATTACTGAACGTAGATATTCTAGCCCCTCCTATTGTTCTCACAATGGTTGACAGTGGTAGATAAATCGCTGCCTTGCTGGAAGAGGCTGATCCAGTTGAGTGAGGTGAAAATATGAATAGATTAATGCCAGCATCTTTGATAATGTCCCTCGTGCAGCGGCGGAAGGTGTCCCTTGATGCTGATTTACCAAGTGACTTTGTGGTTGTGAACAAGAATGAGGTGACTTTCCCCTCTTATCCAAAGTCCTCTTCAAATAGTGTGTGAGTGTTGCATGCACACACAACCTCCTATCAGGTGCATAATAAGCCTTAAAACTAATTTGTGGTAGATGGTTCTCACCACCTCAATGGAAATTATAATTGTTTGTTTGCACTAAGTCTTGTCCTCTGCTAAATACTATTATTTTAGTGTTGTTGTCACAGTTAACCTTTAACTTTTATTACTCGGAACAATAAGTATGAAGCGCTGTTACTGCCTGGTTCATGTTTGTTTGCTTCGCTGTCACATAGTAACACTGTGTCATCTGCATACATTAACACAAATCACTTCAGTAACCATTAAGAAATCAGTCATCAAAATCTAGGTACTAATTACAATTATCATCATCTGCATACATTAACACAAATCACTTCAGTAATCATCAAGAAAACAGTCATCAAAATCTAGGTACTAATTACAATTATCATCATCAGCATACATTAACACAAATCACTTCAGTAATCATCAAGAAAACAGTCATCAAAATCTAGGTACTAATTACAATTATCATCATCTGCATACATTAACACAAATCACTTCAGTAATCATCAAGTCATCAAAATCTTAGTCATTACAATTAAGTTCAATAAGTTTTTTTCCTGTAAATCCTTGACATGGAAAGCAAAAAGCAATGGTGACTCACAAGTTTTCTCCCTGTCTCACTCCCATATTACATGTAAAAGTGCCAGACTGACAGACAGACAGCCAGCCAGCCAGACAGACAGACAGACAGACAGACAAAGATCTGTTCATTAACCATTACACAGGACTTAATATTATCATGCGTACTATGAATAACATTCAACAATTTACCATTAACATTATCCCTAACAAGTTAATACCACAACCCTTCTCTCCACACAGAATCAAAAGCTTTTCTGCAATATGTAAACAAACAAAACAATTTTCTCTTCCTCCACTTAAAGAGATCAACAATAATACATCATGTAAGCAAATATAATTATGTGGTCCAGAGTGGAATATTCCTGCCTAAATCCTTCCTGTGTTTCATTTATTATGTTTTTAACATCAGAATAAAGTTTGAGACGCTGGTTCAGTATGGAGGTAAACAAACCACTTTGCCATACATACAATTAAGTTATTCATTCCCCTGTAGTTATTGATTGGTATCTGTGACGTCTCTTTTGTTTTTATGTATATACTGTACAACGGCACTATCATATATATGCCCCAATCGTCCACTCCAATGGGAATAGTACAGTACACCTTCATCAAGAACTAACTGTACATAGTAGCAAACGTGGAGAGGGCAGAATATATCTGAAGTAAGTACATTTGATATATTCCTTGATAATACAGTCAGAACCAGGGGATTTATTGTTTTTTTATTTATTTATTTTTACGTATTTTTACCTCATCCGTAGTAGTAGTAGTAGTAGTAGTAGTAGTAATAGCAGTAGTAGTACTAGTAGGGTGTTTATCCAATATAGGCAGGCTACTCTCCCTGTTGATATCATAGTTCATACGATCATTCATCATATCATTGTCATCATCAGTTTCGAAGCACTGTCTCTCTCCGGTGTTGTGTTGTGTCTCAGTGTTGTGTGTTAGTGTTGTGTCGTTGGTATCTTTCCTAAGTATCGGTGTTTCACTGCGTGTGGGCCTGTTGTAGGTGTTATGTTCAGTGTAAAATGTTCTTGCTCACCTGCCTTGTTGTTTACACAGCATTGAATACTCTTAGGATAGTGCTGTACTCCCGCCACATCCTACTACTTCATCCAGTTGCAGACGTTTCCAGTGAGGTGAGTCGCTGGCCACTTCAAACAGATCCTCCGGTGTAGTGATCCCCACAGGCCTCTCTCTCCTTGTCCACTCACGAGCCACGCCAGTAAGTAGTCTTCCATCTCTGGTGGTGACGTTCCTAACAGCCGCTTCATCCTTAGCCATCTTCAACTGTGCAAATCTCAGTGGCGTCAAGTCTTCATTGATGAAGATTTTATTCTGTTCTTCTCTCTCCGTGTGTGTGTGTGTGTGTGTGTGTGTGTGTGTGTGTGTGTGTGTGTGTGTGTGTGTGTGTGTGAAGGAGAGGTTTACAGAGGGTGGTATGAATCACTGCGTATCGTCACCATGGAGTTGCATCATCAGCATCCAGAGGAGCAGTCCCAACAGTATGTTCCTCACCTTGATCTGGCTGTCTTGGCTCAGATCTCGTTTGTCAGCTGAGCCAGACTGCGTCTCTTCCAAGTCCTCCTCCAGACACTGTACAATGATGGGCGCCCCATCTCCAGGTTTGCGGCCCTCACAGTCCCCTCCAAAGTAGGCGGAGCTGTTTACAGTTGTCAGGAGCTCTCGTGATTCCTGTGGGTCTGCACACATCAGTCTGAACACCTCCACCAGCCATCTGGCAGGGTCTTCCTGTAGCCTCTCCTCACGCCTCCTACTCTCCAGCCACCGTAGGAATGCGTTCTTGAAGCAGAACCCGCTCGGCACCGGAATGTTCCAATCCCGTGTGGCAAACCAGGTGCAGAAGCTCTTCTTGAGTCGTGGCATCCAGCTCTCGGCCTTGAGCAAGGAAAGAAGTAACTTTCCCATCAGCTGTAGCTGGCGTTCCTCGGGGCTCAACGTCTCCAGCACCTGTGCCTCTGTCAAGGCAAAGCTGCAGCGCCATGTGCCGTCCGCGGCATTACTGAGCTGTATAGTGTTGGTGTCCCCGGGAGTGAGGAAGGGTCTGGGGATTTGTTCTGGCCACGGCACCTCCAGCACCGGCACCAGGTCCACGCCGACCAGCAGCAGAGGATACTCTTGTCCCTGCCAGGCCAGGGCGAGTGCCACGCCCACCTGCGTGCTTGTCAGGCCCGGCGGCACCAGGCTCAGTCTTTTGTCCTGCAGGGTATGGTTAGCAAGGCAGCGGTGCACTTCCTCGTACAGATTGGCCATGAAATTATTCTCCTGAAGGTGTGGGTTGTCAGTGTCTACAGATATCTCTAACCTGCCCTTCAGCAGGGCTTCCTCCTCCCTTCTCTCATTGACTTTTGCTCTCACGCCTTCTTGCTGAATGACGATATTTACGTCAAACTCGTCAGGGGCGTACAACTTGGAGCCGTCCCGAGAGCTGCCCGCCAGCCTCAGGTCGCCGCGGTAGGTGGGATCCTTGGCTGACACCTTATCCATAATGGCTTTCAGTTCTGCCATCACCACGTCACGTATTTCAAGGGCCTCGCCCCGTGACAAGTCAACGGACACCCGCTGAGCCTCCTGCTGCAGCTTTCTTAGCCCTGTGTGCTTCACAAGCTTCCTTGTGACGCTGTCTGGATGGTGACGGTCACACGGCATTAGAGGCTCATGGTCATACTTTTCATAAAGCTGCAGGTACGCTTCAAATCCTCGCGTCACTTGCTTGGCGGTGGTGCCTGCGCGGCAAGGAGAGTCCTGCACAGATTGTTGGGCCAGCAAGGCAGCAGTGCTTGTGTGGCCAAACATGGCGGCCAAGAGTCCGGGCGTCTGGCCATAGGTGTCCTGCTGTTGTGTGTTGGCACCGGCGCTCACCAGCAGTGCCACGCAGCCGTCCTGACCGTGTGAGGCCGCCTGGTGGAGGGCGGTAGTGCCGCAGGTGTCGTCCAGCACCTCATCCACTGGGCGGTGACCCTCGTGCAGCAGCAGGTGAGTCAGCTGCAGCAGACCTTTGCGTGCAGCCAGCAGCAGACAGGCGCGGCCATCACCTGCGGACACAGTCTCACCATGGCCCTTCTTGTGGATGTCAAAAAGAACCCTCTGTACCTCCAGCGCTGTCCGTGCCGCTGCCTTGTCGCGATCTGCTTTCTGGCGGACCTCCAGGTCCTTCAGTTTCTCCCGCTCCTCCTCAAAGAGAATCTGTGTCACCAGAGAGAGAGAGAGTGAGAGCGAGAGAGAGAGAGAGAGAGAGAGAGAGAG
>CM035189.1:18493173-18504726 GCA_020233015.1 Callinectes sapidus | reverse complement strand
GAGAGAGAGAGAGAGAGAGAGAGAGAGAGAGAGAGAGAGAGAGAGTAGGGGAGGGGGTGCGTTCCCTTAATCCATTTCTCCATAAGGGTACACAAGGCATTCTGGCTAAACAAAGGAAGTGGTGGGTGTGTCGGCTTTCCCTTGGCCTCCCCCTTTGTCTCCTTCTTAGCGTTCCCCCCCGGCGTCCCTCTTAGCTATTCTACAGTCCCTAAATCTCGGTGCAAGCCTCGAGTCCTGTCCCGCGTCCTCCTCTGTGATAATCTGCAATACGTCAGCGGCTTTTGTTATACCTTTTTCTCTTCTCTTTTTTCACCTTTTTTCCCTTCCTCTATCTAAATGAAGTCCAGCTAGCGAAGGGAAGAGGGAATGGCATTCAGATATTGCTCACTATGCATCACTTCATGTAGAAAGGAGATGGACAGAGAGAGAGAGAGAGAGAGAGAGAGAGAGAGAGAGAGAGAGAGAGAGAGAGAGAGAGAGAGAGAGAGAGAGAGAGAGAGAGAGAGAGAAAGAGAGAGAGAGAGACTCAGACAAACGTTCTATAGACAAATAGGGAGACAAATAAACAGATAGAAAGACGAATAAAGAAACGCATTAATAAACAAACCGATAAACAGACAGACAGACAGACAGAAAAAAAGAACAAAATAAACAGAAAACACAAAATAGAAAATCACTTGAAACTCCAGATATTTCCTTCATCAAAATCGTTTAATTGGGAAAGCCATAGAAAATAAGAGATGGACGCAATAGTTTTCTCAGGACCTCCATAGAGTATTGGCCTAAGAGACTCGTCCATCATAACAAGTATTACTAACTCCATACAAACTTTGATTAGCCTGGGGATATGGACCAAGGGGAGGGACTGGAGATGAATATGAGATGCGGAAGGTAAACTGGAGGGAAGTAAGGGGGCACGAAAGGCATTGTATGAAGGAATATAGAGGTTTGGAAGATCAGTAGGGAGGGTTATGATGTTTGAGAGGGAGTGTAAGAAAGGGATGTAAGAAAGGGGTTCTCTCAAAGTGTCTGGAGTATGATGGACTGTGTAGAAAAATCAGCCCCTAGTGGTAAAAGAGAAAAAAAAAAAAAAAAAATCTTAAGGTAAGTGTGGGAATTAATGTGGAAGTGTAGGAGTGTTTTTTTTTTTTTCCGAAAAGAAACATTTTTTAACACTTCTTATTTTGTGTTCACGTAAATAAAGGAAGAAAAAAAATAAGAAAATGAAAATACAGGATCGAGTAAATGATTTCATTCAAGTGTCGGCTGAGGGAAAGTGAGATAGTTTGGTGAGGGTAATGGAAGGTGAGTGAGTGAGGTTGAGTGACAAGATAAGTCATAAAAGAACACCTCCTAAGTTCCTCCCCCTGCCTGTAGGTGTAAACATGTGCCTTCAGGGTCCGCTGCGCAAGTTAGGATGCAAATAGCCAAAGTTTGTAGCATTTGCTGAGCCTTAAGCCTTCCCAGGTGATGAACACTATATACTTTAAATGATATACAACCTGCGATAAGAAAACTAAAAATATGTATCTTGAGTCTCCAGGCAAAGTATGAATAACGAGCTTGCACATTACCTGTACATATGGAATGGAATTGTGTTTTAAATATACCTAATAGTAAAATACTGGTTGGAAAAAATATCAAGGATGGGATTATAATTGTGTCTTTTGTGTGTCATAAAAACCTCTCCATTCAGATTAATATTCTTTATACACACATTCGTAGGATTTTTTCTTTTGTCGTAGTTCAAAAGTAAAAAATTACACTAATGGAAATATGAAAGGTTAGAGGAATCTGTTTCAAAAATTTAATCTTGTCATTGTGTGTGTGTGTGTGTGTGTGTGTGTGTGTGTGTGTGTGTGTGTGTGTGTGTGAGAGAGAGAGAGAGAGAGAGAGAGAGAGAGAGAGAGAGAGAGAGAGAGAGAGAGAGAGAGAGAGAGATAACTGCCAGGCCACGTATCCTTCGAGTGTGTGAGGCTGTACCATCCCACGTGACAAGATTTCAAGTGACATCTCTTAAGGGTGTCGGAAAGACGCTTCAAATTAGTTTACCAGCACACTTGAGGCACTTGCAGACTACTTGCACTTCACATTCTTTCACTACCCGAGCCTGTCTACCAAGCCCTGCCCCTCCCGTCCACTGGTCTTTCCTTCCGCTATTCCTGTTTACCCCGTCCACACTCTCCTATCCACCACCCCTCATGCTGCTCCAATCCTTAGTTTACTACCCTTTCCTGGCGCCGTCATCTGCCCTTCCCGGCTTGCCTGATAACACAATATTAAAGTGATAAAGTTTGTCGGGAAGTTGATATTACCAGCGGCCGTGACACAGAAGCTCCAGCAGCATAAAGTGTCAGGGATGCTTAGGTGAGTGATGTGAGCCTCGCCTGATGCCCCCCCACCCCCAGGCAAGCAAAGTTTAGCATAGAAAGTTACCTGGTTATCGTGTCCTGTCTCTGCCCATTATATATACAAGTAAAACAGCGCCCTCGTATTTCCTGTTCACTGAAACTATTTTCTAGGCGCACTTGGGAGACTTTTAGTTAGAGAATAGAGAGCCTTGTGAGATGTGAGTGATAGGTGGCGTGCAGGTATTTATAAACATGTTTTTTTTATTAAGTTCCTTTTAAAAATGTTCATATGTTAGTAATTGTTAACGTTTATAGACGAAAGAAACTATTGAACGATGAATCTATTTCGTTACGATCAGTATAGTAACTCATTGATGTGAAAAGAATCCTCCTCACCAGATACAACTCCTGGACACATCAACATTTCCTCGCTGTTCGGTCCACTTGGCGAGTGACATTATTGCTTTGCTCGCATCATATACTCCAGAAGCACTCCACGCATCTCATTTAGCCTTCCACTTTTACTTCCACTCTGCGTTCCACTTCTCTCTTCTTCCTGCCTTCCACTCCTCTCTTCTTCTTTCCCTACTCCTTCCTTGCCTTCCATACCTCCTTCCTCTGCAATAAACTCCCTTTAGACTTCAGCAAAAGACTGAGACAGCTCTCCTATTGCACTCTCACTTGCCCTTCCCCCGTCCTTGTCAGGTCATAGGAAGTACCGCAGCATTCATCATCAGGCTCTTGTCGATAATAGATACAGGTGATCTCAAATTGTATAACATAGAAAAGTGGGGCTCTATGAATTATACAGATTTATGGTTCCTACACCGCCGATAGTGTTGCCTCTCCTCTGCCTCTCTCCTCCGCCACGTTTGTTCTTCATCCTCCTTTTGTCGGTAATTGGTGCTTTGTGTGGAGACGAGAGGACGGTGGAGTGGCACGTGTGTGTGTGTGTGTGTGTGTGTGTGTGTGTGTGTGTGTGTCTGTCTGTCTGTCTGTCTGCCTTTCCGGAAACATTTCGAATTTGTCTCCCGTTGAAGGTATCCTGAATAAATTTTGCTTTATTTCCTGGCAATATTCCATGTGGCAAGAGAACAATTTTTGAAATTGACTTGCATGATGGCTTTAGTTTTAGTCTGTAGAACCGCACATGGTGAGAGAGAGAGAGAGAGAGAGAGAGAGAGAGAGAGAGAGAGAGAGAGAGAGAGAGAGAGAGAGAGAGAGAGAGAGAGAGAAAGAGAGAGGAGGAGAGAGAGAGAGAGAGAGAGAGAGAGAGAGAGAGAGAGAGCGTGATTAACTTCCCCATAAAAGCTGGCAGAGTGGAGTATATCCCTGGTCGCCACCCTCGTTTCCCACCTAACTCGCGGCACAGCACTGAGATACTGGCGCTGTTTACACCAACTCTATTTACATCACAAACGGTGTCGGATGTGGAGAGGGAAAAGAGGAAGAGAAAAAGAACTAGTGGAAATGAGAAGTAGGTGGATTTCTGTTGGTCCGGTCGTGGCAATGTTCCTAATAGAGCAAGACTGTGTGTGAAGTGAGCGAGTGAATGAGAGTGCTTTGGAGAAGGCTTGAGTTTCTAAGCCACCGGAGATAAGTGCACTCATATCTCTAGCTTAGGAATGCTTATCTTTCCTTCTTCTTCTGCAGCAGTGTGTGTGTGTGTGTGTGTGTGTGTGTGTGTGTGTGTGTGTGTGTGTGTTTGTGTTTGTGTGTGTGTGTTTGTGTGTGTGTGTGTGTGTGTGTGTGTGTGTGTGTGTGTGTGTGTGTGTGTGTGTGTGTGTGTGTGTGTGTGTGTGTGTGTGTGTGTGTGTGTGTGTGTGTGTGTGTCTGTGTATGTGTGTGTGTGTGTGCGTGTGTCTGTGTATGTGTGTGTGTGTGTGTGTGTGTGTGTGTGTGTGTGTGTATGTTTACGACGTGGTTGCCTGGCCCAGCATACCACTCCTTCAATTCAAGAGCACTACATTTCACATTCCTGTGTGCCAGCAAAACGAGAGTCTGCGCTATCTACTCCACCAGTGCCAGGCCGAATCTCTCCACTAAAGTTTATTTTTAGACGAGCTCCTGGTTTGTGTATGGAATGGGACAGTTTCCTTTCCGCACGTTAGTGTTTAAAGTTCTGTATCATTATTATTGAAACGATGAATATTGTATGCAGTTCTCATCTTTGTATCGAAAGGGCAGTCTTTTTTTCATTTTTTCTCACAAATATTTAAGAAAATGTACATGATTATTGGAATTAAAGTACATAATAAAGTATACAAATCCGATCTTTATATTGAGGAAATGTTTTATATTAAAAAATATAAGTTAGTATTCAATACTGTTTAATACAATTCAGTAATACAATCATAATATAACCTCCCCCTCTTATTGATCCTTTAATTTGACCCACATTTGTTATAGCTCCTCTTGTTGATCAGTGACAGCTCCCTCCCGGAACAACCCAGCCAGTGCCTAGCATTGCTGCCGCATTGAGTCACTCTCTGGGTAATTGTTGCTTTCACAATACTGCAGGTCGCAGATTAATCCATTCGTTCACATATTATTGCCATGTGTGTGTGTGTGTGTGTGTGTGTGTGTGTAGGTAGGTAGGTAGGTAAGTAGGTAGGCGGGTGGGTGTGTGGGTAGGGTGGTAGTAGAATTTGAATTGACTTGAGAGAGAGAGAGAGAGAGAGAGAGAGAGAGAGAGAGAGAGAGAGAGAGAGAGAGAGAGAGAGAGAGAGAGAGAGGCTTATATTTGCTTTTGGATGTGAGTGCATGTGAGAGCGATAGGGATTACTTGTTGGTATTGCAGTATCCATTATGTATCATCTTGTATGTGTATGATAGAGAACACTGACCTTTGTTCCATACTCTGACCTTCTGCTTGATCCAGTCCTGCGTGGGTTGTTCATTTGTTGAATTGTTGTTCATTGGGGGAAGAGAAATGAGTTGGTGTTTTGAAGCGATGTGTCAATGCTCTCTTAAGTTTTGACTCTAACCTAAGCCAGTTTTCTAGCCAAATCTAAACTAACCATGCCTTACCCAAACCTAACCTAACCTAACCCAACCTAACCTAACCTATGTTTTTATTTCGTTACCTGAGTTTTAGCTTATTAACCTAAGCTAGACTAACGTAACCTTTGATAACGTATACCCATCATCTGAGTCTTGGTTTTCTGTCAACGCAACGCAAGCTGAGGTAACTGAGTGTAATCTAAATCTCCCCTTCAATATTTTAGAAAGTCCTCTTGGTTTCTTAAACTTAGAATATGACCTGACCTGACCTAGTATATCATAATATCATGACATAACCTGGTTTTATTTCAGCTATCAAATTTTGTCTATTATTTATTCAAAGAGTTCTACACATAGTTTTGTAATTTATCGTGTGTGTGTGTGTGTGTGTGTGTGTGTGTGTGTGTGTGTGTGTGTGTGTGTGTGCAGTGGAAGTAATTTAAGAGGTGTTAAGCTTTAAAAAGGTACTGTAAATAAGAGAGAGAGAAAAAAAAGAAGGGGAGAAAGAGGTGAAAAAGGAGGGAAAAAAGGAAGGAAGCACAAGTCTTTCCTTCAGGTCTTCTCACTTCTATCCCTTGCCAACCATCTTGATTCTCCACTTTCACGATCTTTTCTCTTCTTTCCTCTTCATTATTTTTGTTTCATTTTCCTATTCTTTACTTTTTTCCATTTATTTTAATTTTTCTTTTCTCTCTTAGATTTTTCTTTATATTTCCTTACTTTTGTATGTTCCATTTTATTTTCTCTCTCTCTCTCCTCGGCTCTCTCTCTCTCTCTCTCTCTCTCTCTCTCTCTCTCTCTCTCTCTCTCTCTCTCTCTCTCTCTCTCTCTCCAGTCACTTCATTTCGTTTCTTTTCATATTTACTACTTCATATTCTTTCCTTCTTATTTTCCAATATTCACTGCTTCTCTTGTGCTGCCCGACTTTATGTTGTTTCTTTCTTCTCTTTCTCACCTTCTCCACTTCTTTCCTTTTTTTACTTCCCTGTTATATCTCACTGCTTTCATTGTATCTTCGTTTTCTAATTATGACGCTCTAACATCTGTCACTCAATTAACTTTACTTTTCAAATTTTCCTCTTCTCATCATTCCTGGAAGCCTTGTTCATCCTCTCTGTCTCGTGGTCTGATCTTTCTCTCATCCTCTCCTCTTGCTCAATTTTTTCTGTCATGGTTTTTTTAAATCTCATTTTTCTTGCTAGAGCTTTCTCCTTTTCCATCTCTTTCTTCCTCTCTCCTTGGTCTATTTCCATTTTTCCAACCTATTCTCTTTCATAAACCTTGTTGCTCATGGGTGGTACTCTCTTCTCTCCTTTTTTTCTCTCTCTTCTTTTTTTTCTTCCTGTAATTTCTTTCTTTTCTTTTCTGTTCTCCCTTAAAACATTTCCTCTACCCAGCCTCGCACTCTAGCCTCGTACTCTATCCTGTCCAATTTCCTTTCTCACCTTTCTCTAATCCCCCTTTCTTTTCTCCGTACTTGCAATACCCTACTTTTTCCTCTTCCCTGATCCTCATTGCTTCTCTCAGCTTTAACGTTCCACTTTCTTTCCTTCGCCTTTCCTTATTCCCTTGCCGGCTGCCTACGACCCATTTGCCACCTGTCACCTTGATAGGGGTTGGGTACCTTACCTGGAGTGGATCTGATTAGAGTGCAGGAAAAGGGAAGAGTGTGAAACTTCTAGTCACTAGTGAATAGGTAGGAAAATGGGCACTTGAGCGGAAGAAGCAAGTTTTTTTTTTCTCTCGTGTGGATAGTGAAGTATGTCAAGGAGAGGGGACGAAATAACTGGGTAAAGTTATCCAAAGAAATATGATGTACACGTAAGAGTGAAAAGAAAAGAAGAGAAGAGAAGAGGGAGGATGGATGAATGGTGTAAAAAGCTGCCTTAAAGGATGTGTGGGATGAAAGTTGAATGGAGTACTTGATGGTTTTGAAAGATAAATGCCGTGGGTGGAGAGAAAACAGACGGGAAAAGCGAGTCTGCACTTATAAATAGTACTAACAGTTGCAAAATTTGAATGATGACAGAAAGAATGAAGGAATGGTTGGTGGATATAAATATTAAAGAATTTGATGACTAAAGAGTGATTAGGAGATTGAAAATGTATGGTTAGAGCTAAAAAAAAATCATATGAATAAATACTAAATACTAAAAGAATTAGGATATTAGGATGGAGAAGAATTGCATGACTGAAAGAAAATGACGAGAGGAAAAATAATCTGATTGGAAGATGAGAAGATGATGAAGAAAAATCTGAGGAGGAAGAGAAGAAGGAGGAGAAGGAGGAGGATTTGTAAAGGTAAATGAAAAGAAGGAAGAGAAAGAACTAGGAAAATAAAGAAAAAATGATTTACCACAACCTTAAAGAAGAATAATCTGAAACTTTTAATGAAAATTTACTTTAGAACGGATAGTAATGCCATGAAATACCATAAAGATTGAGTCTTCAGTATTAACCAAAGAGTTAGGTGCTGCCTGGTGAATTGAAGCGGCTTGCTGCCTTAGCTTTAAAGATGAAGTCCGATCAGTTACCCAATAATACATCGTTATTTTTAAAAGATACTTATTTATTTATTTATTTATTTATCTATTCATTTATCTATTTATTCATGTGTGTGTATGTGTGTGTGTGTGTGTGTGTGTGTGTGTGTGTGTGTGTGTGTGTGTGTGTGAGAGAGAGAGAGAGAGAGAGAGAGAGAGAGAGAGAGAGAGAGAGAGAGGGTATGTGCTCTTGAGTGTGAATTCAACGCGGAACAGAAAATGAAAGAAAAGTTCGCGATTTGAAAATTTTGCTTAGAGATAGAGAAGGTGAACCAATATGGAAATAAGGCATATTGGTGAGAATTATTAAGTGTGGTTGGTAATGAGAAGGGGAAAGTAGAGAGGGAGAGGAAAAGAAGTAAAAGTGTAAGAGTAGAAAGACTGAGAGGCCAAAGGGCGGGGCGGTGTAGGAAGGAGCAAAGCTGCACGTTTGAGGACCTTTGCCTGAGGGAAAGTGTGCCATCAGAGCGGACGTTACTGGCTGGCTGAAAGAGAGAGAGAGAGAGAGAGAGAGAGAGAGAGAGAGAGAGAGAGAGAGAGAGAGAGAGAGAGAGAGAGAGAGAGACCTTGAAATGCAGGTCAGAAAAGGGAAGCGATAAAGATGCAGGTGAGGGTAGAAAAGGGACAAGGGATACAAGTGAGGAAATGTAAGAGAAGGAATAAAATGGAAGGTTCGGGAGGGATAAGTCCGGAAAGAATATCACACGTGGCCTCAGGAAAGATTTTGATCAATTTATTCAGGTCTTGCTTCGCGTGTATCTTTGCACACACACACACACACACACACACACACACACACACACACACACACACACACACACACACACACACACACACACACACATAGTCACTCATATTTTCAGGTCCCTTCCTGAGACATTTTCAGATTACGTATCTTTGTCGCTTCTTTCTTGCACCTTTATCACACTTTTTGCTCATTTACATAGATGTTAGTATAATGAAGCTCCACCACCGGCGCCTGCAGATGTCACACAAACTGCTCAACTACGGAGAGAGAGAGAGAGAGAGAGAGAGAGAGAGAGAGAGAGAGAGAGAGAGAGAGAGAGAGAGAGAGAGAGAGAGAGAGAGAGAGAGAGAGACGCGAGAGGAGAGAGAGGAATCAGTTTAGATATAGTAAAGATGAAGACAAGTCGATAAAAGTACTGATGGTGAATGACGTGAACACTTCAATATAAAAACTGGTATCCAGAGAGAAAAAATATTGAGCGACCACATTACTACACGAGACAGAAAAATAAAATAACAGAAAAATAAATAAATAAAAGTAGAGTAGTGGTGAGAAAAAAGCTTCTGTTTGTAATTGGACTCATTTCAAGTTAGGAATATCATGAAAAGGTGAGAAGGTGAGATGATGGTGACAATACGTAATTTTCTATATGTTTGCATGCACGTTTGTTTTAGGAATCACTGGTGTGTGTTTAATTGCAGAGGTTACATTGATTAGCGTACAGTCACTGCAGCGTCCTACCACGTGTGGCTGTTTGGTGTATGTGTGTGTGTGTGTGTGTGTGTGTGTGTGTGTGTGTGTGTGTGTGTGTGTAGTTGAAAGACATCGAGGTAAAAGGTAGTAAATATTGTTGCAGAATACGTACTGACGATTACCGTAGAAAAACCTGTCATTTCTCTGTCAGTTTTACCCATTCATCTCTCTTTTTCTCTAGCCATAACGTGCTATGCGTCACTCATTCTATAAAAAAAGAAAGGAAAAAGGTACAGTGTCTGATTTTTTTTTTCTTCGGCGGAAGCTTTTGCCTTACCGCATTACATCAAACTGTGTGGCGTTCTAAAAAGGACTTTCCTATTGATTCTCGGAAGTGTTTTATTTACAACATGTGGGTAAATGGAAAAATTGCCTGAAAACTATGTCTTTTAATGTTATTCATTATTGTTTATTGTTTTCTTTGTTATCATTATTACCGTTGTTGCTATTATTATTATTATTATTATTATTATTATTATTATTATTATTATTATTATTATTATTATTATTATTTATTTATTTATTTATTTTTATTAGTATTATTATTATTGTTGTTGTTGTTGTTGTTGTTGTTGTTGTTGTTGTTGTTGTTGTTGTTGTTGTTGTTGTTGTTGTTGTTATTGTTGTTGTTATTCATTATTGAAAAATCATGGAGATTATGACAATGTTAATTTAATGAAAATATTCATATATATCACTATTATAATTATTGAAGTTTTGTTATTTCATTGGATGCATAAATAAACAAGAGGAGTAAATAAACAGTAAGAAGACAGCAGATCATTCCCCTGTCAGTTCCTATGTAGTATTTCATTCTGTCCCGTCTTATCATTAGGAAGAGAAAAAAAAAGTTCTTTCACCAAAATTCCTTTGACTCCACAATCTTTTCATTGGTCTTCCAAGAAATAGTAATAATGTTACTCAGACGTAATTTTACTAATGGGCAAGATGTGGAGAAAAGGAGGCTGATTAGAAAGGGGAAAAAAATACTCCTCAGCCTTTATTTTGTAGAGTGCGGTTTCATGCATCAACAAAACATATATTCCGTGGCATTACATTTCCATTTTTCATGCAAAATAGACAAATTGAAACGCAATGGCTCGTTGAACTTCTGTTTTCCTTTTTATTTTTTTGTTTGGTGTTTTTTTTTATGTGGTCTGTGGAATTGATGATAGTGACGGTTGTGATGGTAATGATGAAGTTTAACAGGATGAAAAGGATAGTTTGTCAGTGTTAATGAATTAGAGGTGGTGGGAATATTCGTGAAATACATTGATTTTATTTTCCTGAACATAAATGTTGATATAGAAATGATTTTGACAATGATAATAGAAATGATAATGATGATAATATTATTATTAATAATAAGAATGATAATAATAATAATAATAATAATAATAATAATAATAACAACAACAACAACAACAACAACAACAACAACAACAACAACAACAATAACAACAACAACAACAACAACAACAACAACAACAACAACAATAATAATAATAATCATCATCATCATCATCATTATTATTATTATTATCGTTATTATTAGTACTATGATTAGAAATAGTATTGCTATTTTTATCAATACTGTTAATGGTTGAAGTAGCACGTAGCTGTTGTTATTGTTATTTCTGATGTTGATGTTGGTGTTGTTTTTGATAGTGGTGGTGTTTGAATGCAGTTTGCGCTGAAAATATCTATTGTTATTCATGATTGTTTTCCGAGTGGAGGAGTGGACTGGTGGTGGTGGTGGTGGTGGTGGTGGTGGTGGTGGTAGGAGTTGTAGAATGAGAAGTGGTGGTCGTGGGCGGTGCTTTAACATATACGGCTGTACTTGACTCAGAGCCTTGGCTTCTGACTCCACCTCTGCAGTGTGTGTGTGTGTGTGTGTGTGTGTGTGTATGTGTGTGTGTGTGTGTGTGTGTGTGTGTGTGTGTGTGTGTGTGTGTGTGTGTGTGTGTGTGTGTGTGTGTGTGTGTGTGTGTGTGTGTGTGTGTGTGTGTGTGTGTGTGTGTGTGTTTGTGGTAGCGTACGTGAGAGGGTTTTTTTCCAGCTTACTTTAGATATTGTCTTTTTTCGTCCTCTTCTTCGTACTGTTTCTCTTTCCGAGCCAGAGGGCATCTAATGTTTGAATTCCTGTGTGTGTGTG
>CM035189.1:18488173-18490673 GCA_020233015.1 Callinectes sapidus | reverse complement strand
GTTATTCGTTTTTCACTGTCATTGGCCTCGATCGCTATTTATCACCTTGGTCTCCTCCTCCTCCTCCTCCTCCTCCTCCTCCTCCTCCTCCTCCTCCTCCTCCCTCTTGCCAACGTTGCTAAAGGAAGCGTACCATATTCTTTATTTTTGTCTTTATTTTTCTTTTTCTTCCTTGTACTTTGGTTTTTCCTTTTCCTTTTAATTTTTTGTCGTTTTTTTTTGCATTATTTCTCATTTTCCCTATTTTCTTTTCTTTTTAGTTAATTTTCTCTCTTGATCCTTCATTTACTTTATTCCTTTTTTCTTTCCATAATTTTTCTTCTCTTTTCTTTTCCTTTCCTTTCTTTTCTCTTCCCTTCCAGCTCATATGTTCTTTTGCCTTCCGATTATCTTTCTCCAGTCCTTCTCCTACCTCTGCGTTCTATCCGTATCATTTCCTGCTCTTTTATGATATTTCCTTTAATCTCCATTCCTTTTTATGTTTTCCCTTTCCCTTCCATTACTTTTCTTCTCTAATCTTAATTCACTTCCCATCATTTCTATAATTTCTTCCATTCTCCTCCGCAGTGTCAACGATAAGCGGGAGAAAAATGTAACTTGTCGAGAGAGGAAGCTAGATATGTGTGTGTGTGTGTGTGTGTGTGTGTGTGTGTGTGTGTGTGTGTGTGTGTGTGTGTGTTGGTGAGCGACAGAGAGAGAGAGAGAGAGAGAGAGAGAGAGAGAGAGAGAGAGAGAGAGAGAGAGAGAGAGAGTACCGCTTTTGCATTACGGGAAATATATGCAGAGCGAATTATCATAAGGAAGTGGAATAACACGAAAGCAGGATAAGAATTTGTTGCAATGCGACAACACCAATTGTAACGTTGGTGCAGGATAATTTTGCTTAAATGTTTGTATTTTCACATTTAGTAAACATTGTAATTCCTTGGTTTTCACGCTTTTCACGTTGATGATGTACCCACTGCATTCCCCGAAAAAAATAGTAATAAATGAAAAAAATAAAACGATACGTTTTGCTGTACTATTTTTTTGGTTTCGACTTTTTTCTTTTTACTTCATTATTTTATGTTTTATAACTTACATCGTACAGTATTTTTTCGAGGTTTTCAGGGATTTCATTTTACCACTGCAGTGACAGTTTATGACGCCAACTTTTCCCCACGAAAATATTTACTGAGTAGAAGCGAGCGACGGCCGGCGGGAGGCTGTGTGGCATAGGGCAGGTGAGCTTAACAGGTGGCTGGCTGCGCCTCAGCATGGACTCAGCTGATCTTTTTTTAATTGTTTTATCTATTCTTTTTCTCGTTATTTTTCATAGTTACTAATTTAGGTATGTACATCATATTGAAGTTTTAATAATTTTTATAAATTTATATTATGTATATACATTTTATGTGCGTATGATATTGACCGTGTAAATATATGTATGCACGTATATAGTAGGGGTGCATGAATGTAGGTCTTTATGTGCGTATGCATACATGAGAGATAACTAGGAATGTTTTCAGGATTCTCAACAGGGAGATGTGTGTATGTGTGTGTGTGTGTGTGTGTGTGTGTGTGTGTGTGTGTGTGTGTGTGTGTGTGTGTGGATCAAACAACGCACATGTGCACTTGAGGAAAATACTGCATGAATGCTGCGCAAAGCCAATGAACGATCTTCGAACGTTAGAAAACCTTTAAGTGATATTCTGTATTATATTTTTAGCATATAAAGATCCGGGAGCTCATGAGTGATGCTTATGTGTTAAGACCCACCATTGGGAGTTCCTTATTTTCTGTATTGTGAATATTTTCGCTAATTGTCTTTGATAGATCGTACATTTTTTGTTGCAAAAATGTGCTGGTGTCTGGAGAACAACTAGAGAATACAAGAGAATGAAGTACAACAGAAACTCCTATGAAGCTGCAGATGGATATGAAGAAAAAAATAACATGGAGGGGAGAGAGAAGAAATATTTAAGGGACTAGAAAGCTCCATGAAATTGTACATAGATAGGGGGGAAAAATGTAAAAGGAAATAAGAAATACTCGTGTAGCGATTAACTATTGGCACACGTCCACATACACAAAAAGAGAGTATGTAGAAGAACAGTTAGTTTCGTTTTATGGTGCAGTGGTATTAAAGAGACTGCAGTACAAAATAAGTGTCCATAAAGTTGTAGATGGTTATGGAAAGGCTGGGAAAAAAAAAAATTGTAGCAGCGGAGACCTGCAAATATTTTTAAAGTGCAGAAGGCGTGTCTGGATAAACACTGAAGGTCACGTGATGGTTGCAGGGCACGATTTGGTATTCTTGGGTTTTGTGAAAATGCAATATTGGATTCTGGAATATCTTTATTTTATACATCAGCGACGTTATTATTGCATTTTTTTGTTGTTTTAGTTTGCTTATTGTACGCATTTCGGGTGACATAATTCTGTGGTGCTGTTTGCGTTTTGAAAAAGATTTGTTATGTGTTTGTTGTTGTTGTTGTTGTTGTTGTTGTTGTTGTTGTTG
>CM035189.1:18421069-18428569 GCA_020233015.1 Callinectes sapidus | reverse complement strand
TCACACAACTATTCCTCTTACTTGTTTATAATATCAGTCACCATACTATTTTTCTCTCTTATCATTATTACTCTCTCTCTCTCTCTCTCTCTCTCTCTCTCTCTCTCTCTCTCTCTCTCTCTCTCTCTCTCTCTCTCTCTCTCTCTCTCTGTTATCTAACACTTTTCTTTACGAGACAAATGACTAACGCATTAAAGGGAAACTGTATTAAGAGGTTTCCAATTCCTATCCAGTAATTGAGTTTAAATTATTGGATCCTGAGAGTTTATTGAATTCACCCCATTTTCGTGCTTTATTGAATTCACCGCATCTTGGTGCTTCCCTTCGTATCTTCTTAACTTGGTTCCGCGTCGACCCTTCTTCCCACGTGGAGCTTGAGGGACGCAGGAATGCTTGAAGACTAATCTTTGCCTCTGCCATCTGGTCCTTCTTTCCTTGATTACAAAGAGGTCAGAGTGATTCCGTTTTTGTTTTTACAGCCACCTCTAAACATTCTATTGGGTATACTGTAAAAGTTATTGTAATCTTCTCTTCTTGGTTGTATTTTAAGATTTCGTAAAGGGTTTGTTAATTTGTGAATTTTTCATGTATCAGTTAATGTGACTATACGTGATTGTTCCATCAAAGGGTAACACTATATTGAGTAGACATGCGAAATTATCGTCTTTTAAATTTTTTCCCCCGATTTTAACTCGTAAAGGTTTTAAGTATAGTGGCTTTTAGTGTTTTAGTGCTTTGGTGGTGTGAATTGTGTATGTATGTAGTATGTATGTATGTATGTATGTATGTATGTAAGTATGTATTTATGTATGTATGTTTATGTACCAAATATGTATGTATGTATGTATGTATGTATGTATGTAGGTAGGTAGGTATGTATGTAACTGTGTACCTGAACAAGGAAACTCTGATCTGTCACAATTTTTTTCTTCACTTGTAACTTGTAAAGACTATATTTGTAGAGTGGCTTAGTGTTGTGAAGTTCGTATATATGTAATTGCATATACCTGTGCACGAGAGAGAGTTTGTGGCCACTCCGAAACGTTTGGAATTCTGGTCCTTCAGCGTGGTATTTAATTAACTGTGATTAGAAAAGGGAGATTGCAGAGATTGCGATGGTATGCTGGTTGTTTCGTGAGCATCTGTTTTTTTTTTATAGGTTGAGAAAAGGGTGAATGGGTCATTGAAGTGCTTGGAATAGTTTCTCGCTTATTTGATTCTTTCTTTTTTTCAGTAATTATTTTTTTTCTTTTTCTTTTCTGTCATTCTTGTACAAGGAAATTTTTAGCATCGAGGGTAGTTTGTTTGCTTGTACTATTTTATTATGACACGATTGATGAAAAAGAAAAAAAAAATGGCACGGAAAGAGAAAGGTGAAAAATGAAGAGAAAGAACACGAGAAAATAAAAGAAAGGAGGGCGGAACAATACAATATTTATGACAATAACAAATATGAAAAATAGGGGGATAAATGAATAAGAGCAAGAAGATAAGGAAGAGGAAGAAATAAAGGAGGGCATAACAATTCATTATGCACGACAATAACAAAAAGGAAAGATAGGGGAAGAAATGAATAAGAGCAAGAAGAAAAGGAAAAAGAAAAACAAACAGAATAATAACGATAAGAAAATAACAAAAAGAACAAACAAAAAACCTAGACAGTCGGAGAAGCCTCAATTGCCCTCACAAATAAAAGGGATAGAGAGAAAAAAAAACTGAATAAAAGCAAGAAGAGAAGGAAGAAGAAGAAAAGGAATAAGAACAATAATAATAAACACGAAAAACCTAACCAAAAAAATAACGTAAACAGAAACAGCGGGAGGAGTTTCAATCGCTCTCCCTCTGAGTGTCGAGTTACATTCAGGAGAGAGGCGGTGGAAGTGACGGTGCAGCAGCGGAGGCGATAGGGAAGTGCCACGAAAGCATCCTCTTCTCTTCCACTATCCTTGGCTCGCTGGCTGCTCGTGACAGGCGCCGAGGGGTCTGCCGAGGCCGTGGAGTGGCGGGCTTTGTACTACTGTTGGTTCCCTCCTCCTCCTCCTCCTCCTCCTCCTAGAATTTATAGCCAATTCACAATCTCGAGTAGTTGTTTCCGTTATTGCGTTCGTGTCTGCTGGGAGGAGGCGAAGATGCAAGGAGGAGGTTGCAACTTCTATCCAGACGGAGAGGGAGAGGGAGAGGGAGAGGGAGAGGGAGATGGGGCGTCTGATGTGGTGTGGTAGCGTATTGAAGAAGAATTGACTGTGGTTCCGAGGAGAAGGAAGGAGGAAAGGAAGGAAAAATGATAGGAGGTCGTTAGTGTTGTGATGTAAATGGTTAAGGGATAGATGGAACACGTCGCGTATATTCCTACTCTTTTGCCTCTTCATCCTCTTCTTCCTCGTTTTCTCGTTTTCTTGTTTGATTTTATTTTGTCCTTCCTTCATATCTAGTTTCCATATTTTCTTCCTCCTTTGCTTTCTTCCTTCTTCTTTTTTCGTATGATTTTTCTTGCCTTCTCCTCTTCTTTGCTCCCTTCCACGTCTCTCATTCCTTGTCTTTGCTTTCCTTGCTTCCGCTTCTATTTTTTTCCTTCCTTCCTTCCTTCCTTCCATCCTTCCTTTCTTCCATCCTTCCTTTCTTCCTTCCTTCCTTCCTTTCTTCCTTCCTTCCTTCCTTCCTTCCTTCCTTCCTTCCTTCCTTCCTTCCTTCCTTCCTTACTTACTTACTTACTTACTTCCTTCCTTTCTTCCCTCCCTTCCCACTTTCAGTCAACCCATCCTTTCCTCTCTTCCTTTCTCCTTCCTTTTTTTTTCATTCCTTTCATTCAATCATCCATCCATTCATTCTTACATAACTGTTTAATTCATTACTTAGCCATATTGTTCCTTCCTTCTGGTGCGTCAGGAAACTCTCTTTATAGCAGTGAAAAATTCATCTTTTCTCCATAAGTGTTCTACACGTTGTAACTGTTAGATAGCATCTGTTATGATATGTTTCCAGTGCTCGAGAGAGTACAAGTTTCTGTGTGATATAGAAGAAAGACAGGCTGTGTGTGTGTGTGTGTGTGTGTGTGTGTGTGTGTGTGTGTGTGTGTATGTGTGTGTGTGTGTGTGTGTGTGGAGTAAGTAGACAGTGTAGGCCGTGCGTGAAGCAAGAAGCCACTGCAACTTGCGTGTGTATGAAAGGGTTGTAGATTTCATGCGCTGAAAAGAAGTTTCAGTGTGTGTGTGTGTGTGTGTGTGTGTGTGTGTGTGTGTGTGTGTGTGAAATAAAAAGTGATTATATGTTCCCTGTGCGTGGTAAGGTGAGTTTACATTCACATAAGAAGTTAGGAAGAGAAAAAGTTATATATGAAAAGGACCAAGAATCAAACATCAAACAACACAAAAGAAAATAAAAAAACACGCTCACATAAATTTTGGAAACAATCAAATGCAATAGAAATCTTCTTTATACATTTCCCTCTTTTATATTGGTAGAATCAATATCCATTTATCTATTTGATTTTATCAGGTGAATCGTGCATTGTTGATTCAACGAACTATTTATTTCATTTATTGTGTATTAACTATTCAAGCGTGTTTATTTTATTTTATTTTATTTATTTATTTATTTTTTTGGGTGGAATTGCAAATATAGCACGTTAAAAGAATGGAACTCACTGTCAACTTTCTTCTCGTTAACATTCGTAAGTGGTGTGTGTTGAATGAACTTTCTCTGTCATACTCTGTCATACTATTTCCCCTTACCCATCACTTTTCAATATTATATAATTTCCAGTGTTTTATTTTGACATCATTTTAGTTGGTAGAGAGAAGTACGGGAAGCTGGAATGTTTTTTTGCATGTGTTAAATTAAAATTATGCATAATAGTGTTTATTGTAACGGAGAAGAATGGAAAGGACAAAGAAATACAAAGATGGCATGAAAGGTGGCATTGGAGGAAGCCATGAATATTAATTTATCATCTAGTGCTGGCAGTGAAACGAGGAAGCAGTGATGGGAGGAGGAGGAAAGATGAGACGAGACGAGAAGAGAATGTATGTCAAATGGCTAATCTCTCCTCTCTCTCTCTCTCTCTCTCTCTCTCTCTCTCTCTCTCTCTCTCTCTCTCTCTCTCTCTCTCTCTCTCTCTCTCTCTCTCTCTCTCTTCCAACGCCCCCCCCCCCACACACACACCTTCATTATGTTTAATTTGAAAATCCTTACATAAAATTCAATGAAGAATACGTTATTTCTTGTGTAAATATGCTGCATCAAGCTTAAATGAACAAACTTTAATTAAATCACGGACAAAATGCGCATCCAACACACATACACACACACACACACACACACACACACACACACACACACACACACACACACACACACACACTGAGAAAAAGTCAGTATATTAACAAGTTTCTCAGCAACATGCCGCAAGGTGTGGGACGATCAATCATGAACTTTTAAGCGCCACTCCCCGTGTAATCTGAGCCAGCCATCGCTTGAAATATTGCTGCTGTGACATAAGGAAGCAGTGAGCAATGCATCACGGGCTGTTAACGCCACGTGCGAGAAAATGTTTCTAGCTCACTGAGGGCAAATGAGGCGAGTTGAGGAAAGCTATTAAGGCCAAAGAGATTGATTGGAAGAATTTGATTTCTTTGATCGAAAATACTATGAATTATTGGTACAGACCGACAGCCTTAATATTCCTATTTTGTTCTTAAGAAAGTTCTTTGAGAAAAAACTTGAGTCAGTAATTTTATGATGCAGGAAACCAAATTATTTGATGTGAAACACTACTTCCTGTACATTTTACTTTAAAAATTTCACTTAGGAAAGAGAATTAAGAAAATCAAAGAATCTGAAGTTAAAAAAAGCAAAATTTTTTGTTTGTATATGATATTTTCATGGACTGGTAATGTTACTTTAGTTGATATTTTTCACTTCCAAGTCCCAGGTGATTGTCATGTTTCTTATTTGTGTCCCTCCGTTTGTGGTGCAGAATTACTGTGACATTGTTACAAGTATCATGAAAACATCATTGGTAACTGCAATACTTTCTACAGCAATCTGTTCAAATTATTATAAAGAGGACCCCAAGAAGTTTGACATTATCCTTATTGAAGAGAAATATTGAGACTTGTGTAAATACATCTGATATGAAAACATTTATGAAAAACCAAACTCAATTTTTCTTATATTTCAAGCTTGCTACTTAGAATATTATCAACATTTTTCAAGGGAAAAAATATTAAGCGATGTAAGAGCATTTAAGTAGAGTAATTAAAATTCTTTCGGCCAAGTCCTCATTATTCCTTTACGAATACGAATACTTTGGTAAATTGTTATTTTTTTCTTGCACGCCTTCATTGAAAAAAAACAAAAAACAAAACAAACAAAGTGAATCAAGCAAAAATATTTAAGGTGTTAATGATATTTAATCTCTCTCTCTCTCTCTCTCTCTCTCTCTCTCTCTCTCTCTCTCTCTCTCTCTCTCTCTCTCTCTCTCTCTCTCTCTCTCTCTCTCTCTCTCTCTCTCTCTCTCTCTCTCTCTCTCTCTCTCTCTCTCTCTAAAATGTTTCATTAATGTTTAAAAGAAGAGGCAATAAAGAGAAAAAGGAGAAATCTTGCCAGTTAGGAGAATTTAATTAATATTCTAATTAGCATTAACGCTCCTCCACCCGTCCCACCAACCCACACACACACACACACACACACACACACACACACACACACACACACACACACACACACACACACACACACACACACACACACACATACAAAGCCTTATAATGTATGTTAATATATTGTCAACAAAGAAATTCTCGAGAAAATGTTCTACGTACAATGTGAAAATTGAACAGCAAATGAAATGGAAATGAGTACCTTTGCTCCTCTATCGCTTTATATCTTTGTCTTGGTGTCTGTACGTTTATCTCTTTATTTGTCTCACTCTGTGCTTTTTCTCTGTCTCTTTGTGCGGTTGACTGTTAGTTTGTGTGCATGATATGGAAATCTCTCTCTCTCTCTCTCTCTCTCTCTCTCTCTCTCTCTCTCTCTCTCTCTCTCTCTCTCTCTCTCAAGCTATACACTTTACTCAAACAATACTTGCTCTATTTTTGTCTTAGTCCTCTTTTACGCAGCATAATGCCCTTTCCTTTTATTGTCTTCCTATTTTCCTACATTATTATTACATTCTATTCCATGACACTTCCTTTCTCCTCTTTGTCGTTTATTCCTTCCTCCGGTTTTCCATCACTTTCCTAATCCTCACATATCTGATTCACACTCTCCACACAGTGCTAAAAAAATAAAGATAAAAATCACTACTTTCTCCTCGTTGTAGTCCCGTTAACGCGTCCTCTTCTCCAGGGAATATTCTGGTGACGAATGTAAGTGTTGCTCCATTTTGCTGCGTGTGTCGTAATTGTAACTTCTGTGTGTGGTGAGGGGCTTTGGAATATTGGAATAGTGTTTTGTGTTGTTGCCTCTGTGTGTGTGTGTGTGTGTGTGTGTGTGTGTGTGTGTGTGTGTGGAGAGAGAGAGAGAGAGAGAGAGAGAGAGAGAGAGAGAGAGAGAGAGAGAGTAAGAAACTGGTTCTCCAATAGGGTATTTAATGACAGGAACAGACTCAGTAATCATATTGTTGTTGGTGAGACAATAAGGAGTTTTAAAAGAAGGTGAGACATGTTTATAGATGAGGATAATAGCTGGAATTAGGCAGCTATGTTCACACAAAGACTGCCACGAATAAGTAAGTCTAACAGCCTCTTGCAGCTTCCCTCATGTTCTTTTGTGTGTGTGTGTGTGTGTGTGTGCGTGTGTGTGTGTGTGTATGTGTGCTTTGGGTTCTTATTTCTCAAGGGAAACACACTATCTTATTAACTGCATTTCCCGTGAGTTACCATTAGAATTATAGTGTCCCAGGTGTTGCTTTAGAAATAAGATGATGTTGCGTTGAATTGTGAATCACCGCAAGTGTTTCATAGTGCAGTGTTGCGAAATGTGGTGTATTTTTATGGTTTTACTGGTGTGTTTTGTAAATAAAGTGGTGGCAATGCGTTGAGTAGATTTATGTCGGTGTTGTCATGGGTGGCTTGTTTTTCCTCTCTCTCTCTCTCTCTCTCTCTCTCTCTCTCTCTCTCTCTCTCTCTCTCTCTCTCTCTCCCTCTCTCTCTCTCTCTCTCTCTCTCTCCCTCTCTCTGTCCACTCGCGTTGCAAAGTTAAATAGAAACACCAACCGTATTGCCCCAGCTAATATTGCAGTGTTCTGTCCTTGTGTTGCTCCCCAGGCCGTGTAAGCCGCTTAGTTATGTTCGCAGGCGCATGTGATAACTGTCTCTTCATTCATACGATACGTCGTCAACAAAGTGATAATCACTAACAGTCATAAGTATAATTCCCAGTGATAAGCATTGTAAATTTCTATTTCAAGCGATATTAAAAAGAATTATTGTAATCTTCCTGCCCAAATTATGCACGACGTAATTTCCTTCCTCCACAATATATATATATATATATATA
>CM035189.1:18109969-18121515 GCA_020233015.1 Callinectes sapidus | reverse complement strand
ACACACACACACACACACACACACACAGTCAACAAGAAGGGAGAGTGATGGTGGAGAGAAAGAATGGGAAGAGAAGAAGAACTGAAGAGAACATGAGAGAGGAGGATAGAAGGAAAGTCGACGCAGGAAATTTATGTAACAGAAAAAGTAATTAATTGCGTGAGAAGGGAAGAGGAAAATGGTGATGTGATAAGAGGATGATTGAATTAAATAGTTTCTCCCTTGGAATTTGAAGTGGGAAATGTTCACTATCCTTTGTTTTTTGTTATTCCTTTCCTTTGCATCTAGAATTTTTTTTCCCTAAGTGGAATACCTGCGTAATGTTTTTTTTTAATTCTCTCTCTCTCTCTCTCTCTCTCTCTCTCTCTCTCTCTCTCTCTCTCTCTCTCTCTCTCTCTCTCTCTCTCTCTCTCTCTCTCTCTCTCATAAATCTTCCTCTCCCTTTTACTTTTCTCTTAATTTTCGTGTTGAAAGGTCCCTTTTTTTGTAAGAACTAAATCTTTAAGACGAAAAAAGTAACAAAATATATTTCTTAGTTTCACATACAGCTTCTAAAATATGGGAGAACTGGAGGAAGAAGAGAAAGAAAAAGGAAGAGTAAAGGTAGGAAAAAAGAGGAAGACTAACTTGTTATAACTTCAGTCAACATAAAGTCACCTCTGAATGTTGGTTCACAAGTTACTGTTGTTTATGTTTGCAACTTTTGGGGTGATAACAAACACACACAAAAAAAAGAAAAAAAGAAAAAGAAAATAAAAGAATAAGAAAAATGAGTTGTTAAATGATGAATTGTGTTGTTTACTAAATGTGAAAGTTTCGGTTAAAGCAAAATTTATGTATTTTTGGTTTAATTAGTCATGTATATATATGGAAAAATATACTTGTTCTGCGTTACGAGTAATGTGTGAAATATGATCCTTGTTTAAACTTTTCTTACGTGTTTTTTTTAGATATTGTTTCATAATGTGTGTGTGTGTGTGTGTGTGTGTGTGTGTGTGTGTGTGTGTGTGTCTACTACTGTCATAAGTAGTAGTAGTAGTAGTAGTAGTAGTAGTAGTAGTAGTAGTAGTAGTAGTAGCAGCAGGAGCAGCAGCAGCAGTAGTAGTCAGTAAATTAATGCATCCATCTTTATTTCATAACTCAGTTGAAAAAGTTACTGAAATCATAGGACCAGATTCAATTTAGTGTTCACACTTGAAAATGATTTGTTTATAAATTCATTATATTATAAATTTTGTCCCTGTCAAAATCAATTAGTATATTAAAAATAACTAATATATTACAAAGGTCACAATTTACGTACAATATATACAGTATACCCTCACTCATTCACAGCGCCGCATATTGGTTGATTTTGCTCACAAACTTTTTTTTTTCTTAATTTCGGCAATTTCGTGAATTTCTTAGGCCATTTTTTAACAGAAAAATGTTCACATTCACCCTAACTGGTAAACAATTTTAAAATAACAATGTTATTTAACATATAACTTTTTAGAATAGAAAAGAGAGACGATAACAGGTAAATGACTTTAAAATAACAATGTCAGTTAATAAAAAAAATAATAAATAATGAGAACAGAGAGTTGTTTCAATATAATTGGTAAATCATTTTAAAATGACAATGTCAGTTAACAGTTTTCGTTTCTTCTTGCTGATTGGCTGCAGACGACGTGACGTCACAACCATCTTCATGCTGTTTTTTTTATTTTTTTTTTTATTCCTCATTACTACTTATTACTACGTTGCTACTGTATTAATGAATAAGACTGTCTTGAAAATGTGTTTGGGAAACAGATTCTAGCGTTTGTATTATCATACATAGGCGTTTTAAAACTGCATCAATAAATCGCGGATTCTCGGGATTCCGGGGAAGGGAAGGAACGTAACTCCTGCAAATAGCGGGAGGATACTGTACCTAAGATGTGGTGTGTATATATATATATATATATATATATATATATATATATATATATATATATATATATATATATATATATATATATATATATATATATAAACGATAATAGTTTTTCCCTTAAATGGCAAGATATTTCATTATTGTTATTATTACTATTATTATTATTATTATTATTATTATTATTATTATTATTATTATTATTATTATTATTATTATCAGTAGTAGTAGCAGTAGTAGTAGTAGTAGTAGTAGTAGTAGTAGTAGTAGTAGTAGTAGTAGTAGTAGTAGTAGTAGTATAAATATTATTATATACTGTTGATATAATTTTAGGAAATGAAAAAAAGAAGAAAATAATTGTCAAACTTACTATCAGAATCAATAATAACAATGGAAGTAGCATTTTCAACAACCCCAGTAACAACAAAGACATTACTCCAAGGCTCGGATACAACAGCAACCACAGAATCAGCCAAAGCAGTAGGAATCTCAGGAGGGATGAGTACCGAAACTGAATCCGAACTTGAACTGCAGAGTTATTATCATCTTAAAACTAAAGTAATTACAACTCCACTCCCTTTCACGTCTCTCTGACTCCTCTCTAACTGCATCCCAACTATATGCACAGGCGAGGAAATCCATTACAGTGATGACGAGGTTTAGACGAGTGCTCCTCATCTAGCGAAGTCTCCCGTTCCTCCGTTCTCTGTCACTTAGTCTGTCAGGTGGGACGGGTAGGGTAGGGGTAGGGGAAGGGACTGTTGATGTAAGGATGGGAGGGATGGCCGGGGAGAAAGGGAGAGCAATACGATGGCGTAAAAGATTGTGTAGCGGGAAAACGGAAATAAAAACTTGTGTATCTTTTACTTTCGTTTCGTTGTTATTATTTTTCTTTTTTTTTTTCCCAGGGCTGAGAGTTGGCACAGATATTTTAGATGTGGTAAAAAGAGCATTGGAGGAAAAGTCAGGAATTTTTTTTTTATTTTTTTTTGGTGTGTGTGTGTGTGTGTGTGTGTGTAAATATGTAGGTTGGTAGTGATAGAAGGAGAGAGTGGAACAACGGACAGGAAGATATTTGCAGCCCACTAAATATTGGTGACGTGATGTTGACAGTGGGTTCAGGTGACTGACGAGAGAGAGAGAGAGAGAGAGAGAGAGAGAAGAGAGAGAGAGAGAGAGAGAGAGAGAGAGAGAGAGAGATTGAGATTACAAGCCGTTACAGAGTTTTATAGTCAGTCCATGTTGCTAAAAATAGCAACAGCGTTCATGAAGAGGAAGGGAAAGGAATAACCAGTATGCGTGTGTAGGTCCTGTATAGTGCGTGCGTGGCAACGCCCGGCACGTCAAGGAACACACGTGGAAGTTTTTGAAGTTTTCAAAGACACACACACACACACACACACACACACACACACACACACACACACACACACACACACACACACACACACACGTCAACTCGAGAAAATTCTTGCACGCTGAGTTTTCTGTGTAAGTAAATGTTGCTCGTTAGAGAGAGAGAGAGAGAGAGAGAGAGAGAGAGAGAGAGAGAGAGAGAGAGAGAGAGAGAGAGAGAGAGAGAGAGAGACATTACGGCGCCACCTCACTCCGTCAATGTAAACATTAATAAAAAAGGGGGGCTCGACCCGTCAGCCTAGTGCAGGGCAACGGCACTAGGCAACCTTGTGTCTGGGATGGGCAGCGCCGCCAACGGAGGGACGGAAAGTTACTTCTCACTCGGGCGGGCTCCAGCAGGCGGGACGGAGGTGCGATCGAGACCCGCCTCCGCCCGGGTGTCATGCTAGTGTTGGTGTCCCGCTCTTTTCTTGTGGCCAGACATGGCGGGCTACTCCAGCTACATGTACAACTGCCTCGCATCGGACAGCTATGAACATATTCCCAGGTACGCCTGATCTCTCCTCCCTTTCCTTCCGTCTCCCCTTTCGTATCCTATTCCATGCTGAATTGGTGCTCTCAAGTAACTCCAGGGATTATCTGACAGGTGCTGCGGCGCGTGCTGAAGGTAGTGATGTAGTGGTGATTGGTTTGTGATGGTGAGTTGGATGTGATGTTTGAAGAATCGCAGCAACAGTGAACCAAAAGATAACTTTGCGAGATAAAGTTGATCATAGATACAAGGAAGCTAAGAGCGACAGTAACACTTCACCTTCAGCCGTAAGAGTTCATTACCGGTCATTTTATTTTTAGCCGTTTTAGATTTAGTGTCAAAATACAAAATTAAACAAAAAATAAATATCCCCACTAGGCTGGAAGTCGTGGTTGATTTCCAAGGGGGCCATGAAGGACAACTCGCCAGTTAGTGTTCGTGTTTTATCGCTTCCTGGAATCTATACAGACTCCACTCATTCACACCCGGCTATCCCTTGTTGATATCGCTCGAAAATTTTCAGTTCAATACTTGAGAGGCGAGAGTATTCGTAATTATGTCACTGTTTATAATGAAGTGTGGCCATAGACGTACATTGATCTAAGGCTGAGTGCAATGTTGTACAGTCGCATTTTTTATACATGGTTCTATTTCACGCTCGCGGAAGATAATGACCAAATAACAAGAACTGAAACGCACGCCAAAACACACACACACACACACACACACACACACACACACACACACACACACACACACACACACACTACAAGTTACTACCAATACTTATCGCCGTAATTGAATGCACTGTTATCACTCATACTACTCATAATATTCTTGGGGGGGGGACATTGAAGTCAGTGGCGTAATATATATTCATCATACATCTTAGAAAAATAATAGCTAACACGGAATGTAGAAAGTTATGTTCCTGTGGTTATTATTATTATCCTTAGTTACGTAGGAAGCATGATAATGATTGATTAGTACCTACTCACAGTGATATCTGTCCATATGGCGACTCATTTCATACTAGTAGCGACACTGAATATAGTTGAAGTTAAATATTCAATTTCACTATGGTCCTCAATTCTTGTTTAGCTGTTGTATTGGTGTCTTGTCATCAAAGTTTCTTGTTACATAATGTAAGAATAAGGAGCGTGAACTCTCTCTCTCTCTCTCTCTCTCTCTCTCTCTCTCTCTCTCTCGTCTCGCGCTCTCGCCGCTCTCTCCTAACACACACAACACACAACAACACACACACACACTACACACACAGCACCACAATCAACAAACACACACACACATTCAAGAGAGAGAGAGAGAGAGAGAGAGAGAGAGAGAGAGTGGGGGGGGGGGAAGGGGGGCGAAGGAAAGGGGCTCAGCATCATGGCAGGGCACTACAGGGCGGCTCTTGTTACGCTCGGTGGTCGATAAGAAAGGTGGATCGATCATTTACTGACTGACTGGCTGAGTGTGTGTGTGTGTGTGTGTGTGTGTGTGTGTGTGTGTGTGTGTGTGAGCGCGATACTGTCTTCGTTCATGTTGGTACATCCTTACATAAATAGATAGATAACGCGTATATAGCGCACATACAACCTTGAGAGTACGTTAAATGGACACGACCTTGAGCCAAGTCATCTGAAGCGTAATGTAATTTTAGCAACGACGATATTGTGTTACCTGCGTCACATCGTTTGAAAGGTTAGGAGCACATCTCTTAAACTCCAGGAAGGTATTAGGAGTAGGAAGTGATAGTGAAGGGACCACCATTGAGGATATCGGGTGTGTGTGAGGAGAGATCAGAGGGTGTTTGGGGTTCCGTGAAAAAAATGTGCCGTGAAGATCATAATGAACACCAAGGAAATGAAGCGTCTAGGCAACATTGACGCTGTTGGTGTGTGTGTGTGTGTGTGTGTGTGTGTGTGTGTGTGTGTTTGAGAACAAAATTTCACCTACTTAGCACAATACAGGTAAAAATGCATGTCTTCTTCCATTTGTGCTTAGGTTAAAAAAGTAATCCTGCACTGAGGACATGTTTATTGCCTTAATTTTATGTTCCACGAAATTGCTGACCCATATTTCATTCATGAGTCTCGCCCTCCTTCCGTACCTCACTCTTCAACCCTAAACATGCCGCTCGCTGCCATAAGAGAGGAAGACTGTTGTTCCTTTGGAGTTTACAGTGGAAGTTGCGAGAAGTGCCCTAGCTGTGGTGCGTGAGGTGGTATGAAAGGCATGCGTAGGTGTTACGTGTGTGAGGAAAAGAAGCTGAAAATGAAAGCCTTGGATTAGAAGGGTCAGGATGTGTGTGTGTGTGTGTGTGTGTGTGTGCAGGAGAAGGGGATCAAATGTAAAAAGATTGTTTTGGAGGGATGAGAAATATATTATTTTTATCTTTAATTTCACCAGAAGGGAACACTATGCACCTTCCATAAAACAAGATCATGGGTTTAGCATAGAAAAAGATGAATATACGTGCAGGGAATCGTTAAACCAGAATTGTATATGGTGTGACTATCGCGGGAAATTACTACTTTGATAATAAGGATCATGTGTTTTTACTGAAAAGGAAAACGAGGCTAAAACATTTACCTAATAACGTGTAATTTTGCCTCTGGGTGCGAAATAGGTTGGGTGCGAGATAGGTAATGTGTTCCCTACCTAGAATGGGGATTTTCTTTTCTCTCATCTATGATTAAGACATGATATACACTATTGTTGTATTGTAATGTTTTCTGAGATACGCATTTCCTATTAATTCATTGTGTGTGTGTGTGTGTGTGTGTGTGTGTGTGTGTGTGTGTGTGTGTGTGTGTGTGTGTGTGTGTGTGTGTGTGAAGGATTTCATTTTTGAGTATCAGAAATACTTTTTTACGATCACATTTGTATTTTTTGTACCTAATGAACCTCTAGTATTTTTTATGTAAGAAGGTAAAACTTATCCAAAGCAAATAAGAGAGTTAAAAACTTGCCCACCTAGTTGCCAGTCCCCGTCCAAGTCTGAGAGCGTTAGCTATAAAAAAAACTCTCCTCATTAAATGAGTTTCTGGGAAGACGGAAAACATGCAATTAGCAAAATTTGAAGAGCAGTTGGCATGAAAATATCGTTAAGGTAGAAAGAGATGCAACGTTGGGTTGGTGAAGAAAAAGGCAGAAGACTGTCAGTCATTGTTGATGAATAATAAGCGCGTGGGTGGAAGGACAGAACACCGCTCTTAATAGGTTTAGGATTAAACAAGTGGCCGTCTACCACAGCAGTACATCAGCAACAGAACAGAGAGGAAGCTGGAAATATAGTCTCATAGAGAAGGATAGAAGCCATGGGAAGGTTTTTTGGAGATTAAAGCTTTGTACCAGAACCTATCAAATCTTTTTATATGTCCAAGGCAACAGCAAAAGTTTTACCAATAATGTCTAAAAGGGGATGGCCAAGACTCTTCAAGAAAAAGCACGAAGATCACCAGTAGATCGGCTTTGACGGAAACAATTTCATTTCCTTCCTTTAACTACATTCTTCACTCCTGATTTGTCATGTTTGGAATTTTTTTAAGCTACATCTATATTAACTTCAACGCATTTGCCAGTAAGAACATCCAGAGCGATCGATCACTCACTCTATCTAAAGCTCACTGGTAAAAATATACATGATCACAATTTTCTTCGTAAATTTTAAATCAGCATGTACAAATACAATGTTATACTTCAATTCGCAGTTACATGATGGAAGTCTCCTCTGCATTTTTTTTTGGGGGGGAGGTGTGTGTGTGTGTGTGTGTGTGTGTGTGTGTGTGTGTGTGTGTGTGTGTGTGTTTGTGTGTGTGTGTGTGTGTGTTATACATGAAAGAAAGAGGTGTGTTTAGTTACTGTATTTTTTGTAATGGTAGAAATGCAAACACTAAGACTATCAATATATAATTCTCTCTCTCTCTCTCTCTCTCTCTCTCTCTCTCTCTCTCTCTCTCTCTCTCTCTCTCTCTCCTGAATGTGTGTATGTGTGTGTGTGTGTGTGTGTGTGTGTGTGTGTGTGTGTGTGTGTGTGTGTGTGTGTGTGCGAGCGTGCGTGCGTGTGTGTTTTGTCTTATATATAAATGTCTTACATTTATCTTGATATTGCGATCCAGAAAGAAAAGCTTTCTTGTATTATTCTCAGTATTGTGAAGCCAAAAAGATTAGGTAAAAGTAGATGAAATACAGAATTACAAATACTCATAGGCGTGGGTGAAAATCTATACTGTGAAAGGAAAAAGAAAATCCATTTTTTTAACTGTGAATGCTTGCACAGGCACGCACGCGCACGCGCGCGCGCACACACACACACACACACACACACACACACACACACACACACACACACACACACACACACACACACACACATAGCATTAATGGAACTGACCTCTCTTACACTCTTCAACGCCTACCATTAACTACAGCTTCCAGGTAATGTTATGCTCATTTTTCCCTTTCATTCCCCTCCACATACCGCAGGTAAAAGGTGGAAAAGAGGAATCTTGTGCAGGTGAACGGGCAATTTTCGTGGCCGCAGGTGGGTGAAGGGAGAATGGAGAGAAGCCATTAGGTTACTTGTAGGTGTTGCTTCACTGCTAATACGAGGGACTAAAGATAAAGTTTTAATCTTCTTATTCCTGCAGTAGGTGTGAAAATGTTTATTGTAGGTATCTGTGGGGTGCTTAAAAAGAACGTGGCGTTGGAGTCTTGGTTTACATGGTTTCTCTTATTTGTCATTTGTCCATTTGTGGAGGCTTGAAAGAAATTAATTTTTATTTAAGGTTTAATTAAAACATGATATTTCATATATATTCTTGAGGTAAGAGCAAAACTGGCTTTTGCACATTTATTCGTATGTGATAGGAAGGAACGTGGTTTTCAGGTCTTCACTAATCTTTGTCCTTAATATTTGTATTGTTTCAAAGGGAATGCATGTATTTGAAAGACAAAGGATAATACATATCATTACAAAAAAGATCCCTTGATAGGTAAAAAGGATATATTTAATTTTATAATACTGTAGTTAAACGTTATGAAGGGTTACCGTGCAAAGAAAAAAAAATAGAAAAGAATGTTTGCTTACTAGTAGGAGAGAGTTCCATAAGTTATAAAATCTAACCCAAAAATATATTCTTAAGAATGTATATTTATCCACCGAAGCATAGGACCAGCCGGGTAGTATTGAAGTTTTCCTTTATTTATGACCTTACATAAAATTTGAAGTTATATAACCTGGAATGAATTACACATGGGTTGAGTTCTGGTCAAATGCGGTCAAATTTCAAAAGTCAACAGATATTGGTTGGAATCAGTTGAAGGAGTGGTGAGGCTTAGTGTCTGAATATTATAAAACTCTACGGTATCTACAAAGAACATTACACTTACTTTCTCATGTGCATATCTCTCTCTCTCTCTCTCTCTCTCTCTCTCTCTCTCTCTCTCTCTCTCTCTCTCTCTCTCTTTCTCCAGTTCAAAATACTTTCTTTACTACCTCAACATGCCTAGCACCCGCACAGCCTTGCATAGTCAAGCAAACACGTGCAGCGACCAAACGTGACGCAGCCGAGAGCAGGAGAAAGGTTAGGGAAGTGGCACAGGAGGGCAGCGAAGAGAGACGAGAGGAAAGGACTGAGCAGCGAGCAGGGTGAGTGACAAGAGACGTTCCCCAGGCGCTGCTTTCCGACTTGCCTGATGAATTGAGCGCAAGGGAGACCCGCCAGCCGTCCCTCCAGTGTCACAGGGAACAAAGGCGCAGATTCTCTATACCTTCGTGATGTATTACAGTCAGAGCCTTGATTCTAGGTTTGTTATTCGTCTCTGTCTTTCTCCCCCTCCCTCTCTGCTTGACTCTCATTGTCGGATTAAAGAGAGAGAGAGAGAGAGAGAGAGAGAGAGAGAGAGAGAGAGAGAGAGAGAGAGAGAGAAGGGTGGGCGGCAGGCGTGGGCATGCAAGTGGATTTCAATGTCACCTAAAAGACCGGAAATTAAAAATAGGGAAAAGTTAGAGCGGGAGAAATGAAAGATAAAAGCGCTGGATAATGGTGAGGGAAAGTGAACAGAAATACACATCCCGGGTAAGAGAACGGAAAGAGAGGGAAAAGAAAAAAATTAAAAAAAGAATGTGTGAGCTCAAAAGATAATGAAGCAGGGTATAGGAAAACACACCAGAATGTGCCAAAAGAAAAGAGGAAAAGTAAAGCTCAAAAGTGTCTGGAAAAGAGGGAAACGAGAGGAGCGCGAGTGAAGTGTTATGGAAATGTTATATCATCTCTCCCTCCTGAACTAGTACCGGTAATCTCCCTGGATTGCTTTTATGGCCTTAGGTAGTTTGAACTTAGGAGGATCATCACTGAATTAGACTTTTCTCATCATATTCGCTCGTTGAAGTGGATTATCTTCCCTTGTTTCATTATACTTACATTGAGTCTATGTCTATGCTTATTTATATTCATACCTCCATAACTAGATTTTCCCCCCTTCCCTCATTACATTTTTCCAACTTCTCCCTTCTTGTTGCATTGTATTTACTTACTCTCTGTACCTGTTTCATTATATCTACTTTTATAATGAAATTCCCCTCGATCCTTTCATTTTGTTTACTTGTATAGCTGAACTTACTTTTTTTTCAATATCAGGGAAAGTTGACTCTTTTTTTTAATCTGTTACAGTATGAATGTTTGTTTCATTATTTTCACCTGTCAAATCTCTCTCTCTCTCTCTCTCTCTCTCTCTCTCTCTCTCTCTCTCTCTCTCTCTCTCTCTCTCTCTCTCTCCTCGACACCTGTGAACACGCCAGGTGCTTCCCTCGTCCCGCCATCCACCCGTGTAACATTCCACTACTAGTCAGTGTGAGGGATTATTTGTCACGTGCATGCTATTGCTGATTGGCTGTGTCACATTGAGCAGAGAACATTATTCGTTGCCTGTCATTTCTTTGCATTCATTACTGTGCTGGTAAAATTTCTATATTCACATCCCTGTTGGGAGAACTGGTACCTCGTTAATCAATAGTTGTGCACGTGTGTGTGTGTGTGCGTGTGTGCGTGTCTGTGTGTGTGTGTGTGTTTATGTGTGTTTGGTTTGTGTTTGGAGTTGTGTGAATTTTTTATGTGTAGGTAGTCGGTAAAAAGGTTTAATGGTGTAAACTATATAAATATTTCGGTGGTGCGAGTGTACCTAACGATTATGGGGCAAATATTTTAACTTGCGGAATAAACCATTTAGAGGCACAGAGTTGTATGAAAAACGTCAATTCTGAATTAATTTTTTATATATACATTTCATTACCTCGAAACCTTTTTTTTTCTCTCTCTCCATTGCATGAGTGAAGGGCGGTGTTTTATTGATTGTATAATGCCACAGCGTGACAGGAGGGAGCTGAGCGACACAGCATCATTTTCTGAAACTCCAAGGGTGCAGAGGGAAGACTGTGATAGGTGGCTGGTCCAACGAGGGAGAAGCAGCGGGGCGGTGAATGAGGAAGTGTGGAGACCGATAAGAGAGTGCAGAGAGAGGGAGAGGGGGAGGGAGAGGGATGAAGTGTGTGGGATGGAGAGTGAAGTGAGTGCAGTAAAGGACATGAATTCACTTGTATATTTTAGCGAGAGATGAGTGACTGGAATCCATATTGGCAGGATTCAGTATTGTCAAGTCTTCTAAAGGGTCGACATAGCGGGTGTAAATGAGCTAACAGAATAGATCAAAGCAAGGAGTAGTCGGAAACACTTCAAT
>CM035189.1:18056784-18067073 GCA_020233015.1 Callinectes sapidus | reverse complement strand
AGGAAGCAGGAGGGAAGTAATTAAGACCTATATGCTACCTCCCTGGCCCCCCTGAAGAGTCTTGGATGAGAAAAGGTCATTCATCTCTTCCTCCCCCTCTTCGTCTTCCTCGTCTTCCTTCTCCTCTTCCTCTCACGCTACGTCTCCCTACCTTTCTCCTCTTGCCGTCGCCGAGAGCTGTTGACAACTGGGTTACTTACGTCTTCAGCAGTTCCCTTGAGTGTGACGTAATATATCGGTAAATGTGTGTCTTCGGTCCCTCTCCCTTTTCAGATGTGGTGTTTACTCTTGTGATGCGCCAAGATATTGTTTTTCTATGATCTTTATTCTTTTATGGTTGGAGAGAGAGAGAGAGGGGGGACGACTAATAAATTCTTAGCCTCGTTATAAACACACAACCAGACTAGATAAGCAAAAGATTATTTGATATCAGTTACTGGTAAAGAAGAACGCAATTTTTTTTTATACTATTTAGATATAATTGTGTTTGTTTACATATTTTTTCTCTTCTCTTTCAGGGCAACATTTGGCAGACGTTAAGATCGTTTTACTTCATCTTAGAACTGGTCAACACCATCCCCTTTATCCTGACAGTAAGTATCTTTGCCCCCCTTCCCCCTTTTTGTTGTTTATTGTGTGTATTTACCTAGTTGTATTATACAGGGTTCAAGTGGGGCTCATAGTGTCCTGTCTCCATATCTCCATATATCCATCACTTCCTTGAATTTATGTATATTGGTTGCTGTAACAACCTCCTCTTTTAAACCATTCCAAATGTCCACAATTCTATGTGGAAAACTGTCCTTTAAACACCGACTGCAGTCCCATCTTGTAACTCCATTTTGGCCTTCTTTTTCTCCTACTTAGCTCCATCACATGACATTTCTTTGCATTAAAATCCAGTTTCCACCTCTTACTCCATTCATCGATCTTGTCTGTGTCACCTGGTAACTCTTGGCAGTCATCAGTGCTTTGAACAACTCTCATTAATTTGGCGTCATCTGCAAACAGATTCATATAGCTGGTCACTCCACACTGTATATCATTTACATATACCTGAAACATTATGGGCCCTAAGACTGGCCGCTGCGGTCCTTTTCAGTCCTCCTATGTGTTTCAGTTTCCATAAGAGTCTCTTGTGTGGAACTCTATCAAATGCCTTTTTCATATCTAGGTAGACAGCATCCACCCACCCATCTCTGCTTTTGATTCCTCCAGCTACTCGTGCATAGAAACTTAGGTTCGTCACGCATGAATATCGTTGTCTGAATCCAAATTGCCTATTAGATATAACTCTGTTATCTTCCAAATATCTCATCCATTTCTCTTTAATTAATATCTCGCAGATTTTGCTAGCAACACTTGTTAGTGACACATATCTATAAATTAGTGGGTCAGTTCTCTTTCCTCCTTTGTAAATGGGCACTATGTTGGCCCTCTTCCACTCTTGTGGCACCCTCCCCTCCTCTATTGACCTGGTAATCACTTCCCAAATTGGCTGTATTAGTTGATCCTTACATTCCCTTAGTATTCGGCCTGACACTCCATCTGGTTACATTGCTTTTCTGACATCCAAACTTCCCATCAATCTGCCAACGTCTTGTTTCTGTACCACAACCTCCTTGAATCCCTCCAGTGCCTCTGTCATGTTTTGGTTCTGTAAATGCCTCCTCTTCTGTGAATACAGATTTGAAGCTCTCATTCATAATTTCACTCAGCTCTTCTGCTGTTTAGTATGTTTTTTTCTCCCTTTACTATCTTGTCTATGGTTTCTTTACACTTCATCTTTCCATTTATATACTTGTAGAAAAGGTTGGGTTCATTTCCACACTTCTCTACCATATCCTTTTCGAAAGTTATTTCTTCCTCTCTTCCTATCTTGACATACTCATTTCTTTCTACCTTGTATCTTTCTCTATTACTTTCATTCCTCTACTTCTTCAGTTCCCTCCAAGTTCTGTCCTTTGCCTTCTTTGCTTGTGCACAACTAGCATTGTACCATGTGGGTTTTCTACTCCTTATTTTGTATTATGCTTCCTCAGGAATATTTCATATTTCCCCTGTCCTGTTTTACATCCCTCTCCAATCTATACTTGTTTTCTAATACTCCCTTCATGAATCTCATCTCCCTTTCCATACTTACGAACATCCTCATGGTTCCCCTGCTCTCATTTTCGAAACCCAAGAAGTCTCTTGTCACATTCGTGCTACCAATCCTTTTCAATCCCAGTGGAGTCTTTAACCCCTCTTTAACTCCCTCTCATTTTCCATTGTCAGTGTTTTTTTTTTACTGATCTGCTTACTTTTGGAAACAGGACACTAAAAAATAGCCCTCTCTCCCCTGTACATACACGCAGGCTCCTCCAGAAGTAAGGAGCCTGTAGCTGATGCCGTTAGAAGTCCAGAAAACACGTCTGTCCAGCGCTGGCGTCCCTACCTGTGTGTGTGTGTGTGTGTGTGTGTGTGTGTGTGTGTGTGTGTGTGTGTGTGTGTTCCCTCTTGTTGATATTCTCTTTCCGCAAGTGTTTGCGGATGAGCTTCCCTACCATTATTCCACTTTTGCTGGGCCTTTAAACACACAAACACACACACACACTCTCTCTCTCTCTTTCTCTCTCTCTCTCTCTCTCTCTCTCTCAAGCTCTCAAGCTCTCACACACTCAGTCCACAGCTATTTCTCTTCCCTTGTCTAGTTTTTGTTGCTGCAAAGGGAAGAGAATAGTAGACTTTCACATCAGATGTAGAAAGAGTTATAGATACTGGAAGGAAATAATAAATAAGAGCAAACGTGATGGCACACATGGGTGAAGGGGAAAAAATAAATATGAGAATTCTTGGAAACGGAGGGGATGAAATAAAATACAGAGGGAACTATATAGCAGGATTGGAAAAAATAAGGTTACCCAATTCCATCAAACAAAGTATAAAAAAATGGATAGAAATAGTAACGGCGACAGAAAATGTTAACGCGGAGATTGAAATATGAGAAAAAAGTTTATTTGAAAGATTCATTCCCAATTCCGGCAAAAAATATACTTGTAAATGAAAACGCTGCGAGTGTGTTGGAGTTAGTTGGAACAGAAGGAAGAAGAAAACATTTAAAATATCAAAACATTTATAAATTATCAGATTATAATGACACAATCTTATTTGACTCAGCCTAAACTAACTTCAATTGTGTTTCTCTCTAGTCCAGCCTTTCAATATTCGTTGTAGGCAAAATATAAAACAAAGCATAAAGCAGAGTAAAAAAAAAACATACATATTAAAAATGTAGGCAGAAAGTAGGCCTAAATATCACAGAATACCAACAAAGAACATAACTCCGAATAAGAAATTGTAGGAAGTGAAATAGAACATAACATAAAGATAGCCAGTATAAAAATAAGTAAATAGATAAAACGTGTAAAGGTAAAAAAAAAAAAAAAGGAATTCAACATAGACCTATAAAAAAATCCCGAAAGAACATCAAAGGACATGATTTGGAGTCCCTCGTGTCTAGTGTCCTGCTCCCCTCCCTGCCCTACCATTCCATTTTTACCTGTTCTTCTTCGGCTCACAAGGAATCGGCGTGAGAAGAGAGGATTACCACCAGTGTGTGTGTCGACCAATCGGTTTAAAGGGCGCGGGCTGCAACTGTGAAAATGTAGCGTACCAGCTGAGGAAGAATGGGAGTTTCGATCGGTTATTGAATAGTTCGGCTCCAGGTAAAGGCCAGCGAGTTGTTGTTGTTGTTGTTGTTGTTGTTGTTGGTGGTGGTGGTGGTGGTGGTGGAGGAGGAAGAGAACCAGGAGGATTGAAGGCGTCATGGAGTTGGGAAGGGAAAGCAAGTAGGCATGCAAGGTTCATTTCCTGCTGCTGGTGTAGTTATATTCGTGTGTGTGTGTGTGCGTGTGTGTGTATGTGTGTGTGTGTGTGTGTGTGTGTGTATGCGTGTGTGTGTGTGTGTGTGTTTGTGTGTGTGTGTGTGGTGTCGCTGTGATATGTGCCTTTAGAAATGACATTCGGAGACATCTGATACATTTCATGGGCTTGTATTCAATTCAGTCCCTCTCTTCTCCCTCTCTCCCCCCCGTCCCCCTCCCACACACACACACACACACACACACACACACACAGAGAGAGAGAGAGAGAGAGAGAGAGAGAGAGAGAGAGAGAGAGAGAGAGAGAGAGAGAGAGAGAGAATGATAAACAAGGTGGACTAAGTACATCTATAATAGTAAGACATTTCCACAACATCTATATACTGGCCCTTCCCTCTTCCTCTTCCTTTCGGTGTTTCCTATGCACAGACTCCGTCAATAGAAGATATTTAACAGTAATGATGGGTGAAAGATTAACGATTTATTACATTTATTGTGGTGACGTAAAAGAGAAGCACTGATGGGCTGTATTGAAACGTGCGATAATGTGGACAAGTGAAATAAAAAATGTATGTAAAAAAAACAGTCATGCTGGTGAATAAGTTGCCATTTACTACTCATTGCGGTGACGTGGACGAAATACATTGGTGGGCTGTAAAGAAACATGTGATAATGTCATGTGAGGATAGCATGACAGATTCTGTAGAAATCTCATTCAATCGCCAAATTCACTTGTATATTCTTGGTATAACTGTCACTACATGAATTTCAACCCATCTTTCCTCTGTAGTACGCATTACATTACCTTGGCAAGTCAATACTTACTGGCGATAATAAATTGATATATAGCATTCACTTGGTCAATCTTATCTCATCGTAGTGGCGTGTGCCTGCAGATGTTGCTGATCATGGATTGCCATCTCTCTATCTCTTGTCATTTGCAATATATGTACAGTTTTACTTCCATCTCCTACTGTTCTTATTATTCCATCTATATACTCTTCCTTTGTCTTCCTTGGTCTATATTTCCTAATAATACCAAATCTTCTCGGAATAAAACACTTGTCAAATCTCGAAAGGAAACAGACAGCACATCAGAGCATTGTAAAATGAAAGAAGACGCAAAACAAGATTGAATTAAATACCAAAGATTACTTGATTCCTAAACACCACTATAAACAAGTTCACTACCACAGAAAACAACTAAATCATTTATATCCAAGAGTCAGAGATGCTCACACCAACCCATTCCCTCACCTTCCAATGGTCAAAATATTCGCTAAGACCCGGAAAGACAGTGATGAGCAGCAGCAGGTGGATATTCGATTACGTAACTGAAATTTACGTCAATTGATGGCAGCGTTCATATGAGGCGTAACGCTACACTATTTTTTCCTCCATGTTTTCTACCTTTGAGCCAATATGATTTTTGTGATATAATAAAAAATAATAAAGCGTCACGTGTTCAGGGAATCATTTACCTCTATGAATAACAATAAGTGCAGCCTTAATTGAATTGGCTGTATTTGTAATTATTCGTAATTGCAGGATAAATTAATAATACTGTCTCATATTAACAGCGCCTATCAATAATACCGTGTTACTGTGTGATTTTGTGCTCGTAATTACAAACAACATCATGAATGTTTATGAGAGAAATTAAAGCTCTGTCTCATGTTCTCACAACAAGTAAACAACGACAAATAAACGCTGCTGTATAATAACAACGCCCGTCAAAACACTGTTAGTCTGTGATTTCACGTACATACATAATCAACAGCAAGACTACCTTATTACAAAAATTACTAGAGCGTTTCAAATTTTCGAGTTAATTAATGTGTCGTTATTAGATACATAAAATTAAAAAAAAAAACTTAACGCAATGTGTTCTTGAGTAATAACATAGAAACAACCCTATGTACTTATATAAAGTCAATTATGACTGTCTCTACAAATTAACATGAAGTTTGATGCATTGAGATTTTTCTGTATTGGATCAGGTAACTACTTTTCACCGTACTACTACACAACAGTACAGTATATCAATGATGCCACACCACCCTTCTCACCACGCCTCGTCTCACCACACAGGAGACCAGCATCACTCCTCCTCACCTAACACACGGATATAGCCACTTCTCACACCTGCCCTCACCTCACTACCATCTCACCTAAGACACAATAAGAAACCATTACATCTAACACAACACTACATTCACTTCTAACACTTGCTCTCATCTCCACACCACATTTTAATACACTCATATGACCTGCTTAATATTCTCAGACCACATATCACTATACTAATTCGAACTACCATGTTCTCCTTTCACCATTATTATAATACTATCTTTTTTCACAATGATGCAAACTTATCTAAATTTATCTCCTTTTTCCACTAAGCACAACACCTCACCATTCCTATGACACCCCCCGCCCCCCTCGAGCAGTGTGGACAGAGGAACAAGCACCCCCACATTGCCTTCCCCGCAGGATATTAAGTAATTTACTTTTAAAAGTCAGTGTGCATAAAAACGAGTGTTCTTCTCTGTAAGTAAGTAGCTAGAAGAGACTACACCTTCTTTGATGTAATGCTTCGTTAAGTAAAGCGAGTTCTGTTCCTTGTTTTTTTCTTTTTTCTCTCGCTTTCTTTCTGAAACGTAGTAAGTAGCTTGAAGAAATTGTGTTTTGAAATGTGACTTGTATATTTATTCTACTAGCGGTGTATAATGCCTTACCATGCTTAGGTATCAAATATTTAAAACCATTTTTTTACTACTGACCGCGTTAACTTTGGAAACAAATGTAAACTGTCAAGATAAAGTGTTCATAAATGAGCCTTATGAATACATATATATCATACGTGAGATGACTAAAACAAACCTCTCCTCAAATACAGATATAGAAATTTCTTTATAAATAACTACTCCAAACACCTACTTACAAATTCCACAAACTCGATAATACAAAAGTTATCCTGTGAATCATCCAGGAGTCGTAGTGAACGTAAAATCAGATGGAAGTGAATCATATTCTGAGACACAAAACCAGTAACGTATCAGAGTGTCCCTGACCCAGCCCAGGTTTTCCTTACAATCTTTACACAGTAACGTATCAATTATCCTTAAACTAGAACTGCGGTGAGAGGATTTTTTAATTGGATTTTGTAGAGCGATGTACAATATGAAATCCACACTCTGAAAACTCCTCCTTCCATGTGTGAACCGATGGGCAGTGAGTGTAGCTCGTGTAGTGCGGTCAGAGCTTTCCATTAATTAAGAAGTACATGTCGCTTTCAACTCTCCCGGTTCAAGTTTTCTCAATACACTGAGACCAATATAAATGCTTCAAACGGACACGAGAAGCGCAGTGGTGGATTCACTGGCTCACATAACGTGCAATATATCTTATTTTACACACGTACAGCCTTCCATTAATTAGAAAGTACGTGTCGCTTTCAACTATTCACGTTTAACTTTTCTCAATACAATGAGTGCAATATAAAGGCTTCAAAGGGACATGATTGGTGGATTGGTTGCCTCATATGATGCTCAATCTATCTTTTTTATATATAAATGGAGCCAATAGATCTATTTGTTCTTCCTTGATAACCTTATGATCAATGGACATAGAGGTAATAGACTTTCTAATTGAGATCACTACAAGTGTTGTCAAGGATATTAGTGGTTTGAATAATAATAATAATAGCAACGGTAGTGTATATCATTCCTGGCAATCTTGCTTCAGTAACTATTTAACAAGGACCATTTATCAATCTATTAATCAGTCAGTAATGTATTTTACCTTACACATGTCGATTAATCCTTTCGCTTCAATATAAAACAATCAACAACAACAGAAGTAATGCATATAAATATTCAAAAGCATCTATCTGAAGGGAAAAGATCAAAACAATAGATTTTGCAGTTTATACACAGGTCAAAGTAGTAGTGGTTGTCCCTTACATCAAGGTCCTATGATACAGGATAGGTGGTTTATATTTTGTTTTCACTTTCTGAACTCAACAAATCAGGCAATCAGTTCTCCATAATGGATTTAATATCATGATATTATTTGCAAACCTACTTTTTTTTATAAGGAAGTGTAGATTTTCATTGAGGTTAACGCCTCATGACACCGTTACTGTTGAGAATTAGACCACTCAATCAATCATTCACTTATATTCCCTTCCGGCTAAAACTAACGGAAAACTTTTATGAGTGAAGATAATCCTTCAGTTTAACGCGACATGACACTGATATTACTGGGACTTCAACCACTCTTTCATTCATTCACTCATGCTTCCATTCAGAAAAATAAAAAAAAATCAATATTCCAAATGGTACTCAATCGTTAATGGAAAAAAAAGCACTTGTGGTAGGTGATCTCCTGAACGTTTCATTTCCCATCAAGCGTTCATTTCTTGACGTAAAGTACGAAGAAAATCTGGAAAAATGTCCCAGCATGGTTACAAAGAGCTGGGTTACCTGGAAATACTCGCTCACTAGGGCAATCGTTTCTTATGAAGTAGCGGGAACGTAATGTGATATGCATGAGTCCAAAAAGAGACTTGCCGAAGCGAAAGACTTAAAAATATTACATCGCATCAATAGTCATGGATCTTTTATACCGAGACACTAATACTTGAATCATTAAAAGTGCCATTACTTCGTCACACCTGAATTAAAAGAGAAAAAATATATATAAAAAAATACCGCATATAGAAGGAAATAAAATAACACAAAACAAGAGGTAAATACGGAAGCAGAAGATAAAAAAAGGAACAAAGAAGACAATGAGATAAAAGAGTAAATACACGAAAGGAAGACAACTTTTAAAATGAAGGAAATAAGAATATGGAAGAAGAAAAAAAGAAACTCAAAGGAAAAAAAGAAAGAGAGGGGAAATGAGAAAGGTAAAAGGAAAAAGAGGAGGAGGAGGAGGAGGAGGAGGAGGAGGAGGAGGAGGAGGATGAGGAGGAGGAGGCAGTGGAGGAGGAGGAGGAGGCGTATGGCAAAAGAGGAGAGGAGGAGGGCGAGAGAGGAGGGGCGGTTGGTTAGGGTAATGGGGGGTAACCCAGAGGAAGAGGAAAGTGAGAGGAAATGAGAGCGGGAGAAGAGGATTGCGGGAGGAGGGGAGTCCATTTACATGTTAATCAGCAGCCTTTGATCTCCCCAGAAGCCAAAATTTAGAGTTACAATGAAGTAAAAAAATGTTGGCACACTTTTCCATGCCATCATGCAGAGAGAGAGAGAGAGAGAGAGAGAGAGAGAGAGAGAGAGAGAGAGAGAGAGAGAGAGAGAGAGAGAGAGAGAGAGAGAGAGAGAGAGAGCAGGAAAAAAAATTCACTCCCCAATACCAATAATGGATTACACCCCCATAGCTACAAAATAGAGTCACTCAAGTCACTGGGTCGATTACATTTGTAGTACCCTATAAAACACCTGTCACTAATTTGCAAGGGGAACCAGGAGAACCACGAATTCCTTGCCCGTCATACCAGCGTCCTGCTCTTGCCATCCTGCCATACGCCACCTGTGTACTGCATCAATAGAATTACCTTCGTAGCTTTCCACGATTATCCCACACGTGTCGGTACTAAGTGTTTCGTGAGTCATTGATTTCATCGGGTATTGAAGTTGCGTCATTGTGGACAGGATGAAACTGGGTCACGTCATTGTAATAATCGAACGCAGCTTGAGAGGGTCGTCATGGAGAGAGAGAGAGAGAGAGAGAGAGAGAGAGAGAGAGAGAGAGAGAGAGAGAGAGAGAGAGAATGATAAACAAGGTGGACTAAATACATCTATAATAGTAAGACATTTCCACTACATCTATCTATTGTCCCTTCCCTCTTCCTCTTCCTTTTCCACTTGTCAAATCTCGAAAGGAAACAGACAGCACATCAGAGCATTCTAAAATGAAAGAAGACGCAAAACAAGATTGAATTAAATACCAAAGATTACTTGATTCCTAAACACCACTATAAACAAGTTCACTACCACAAAAAACCACTAAATCATTTATATCCAAGAGTCAGAGATGCTCCCACTAACCCATTCCCTCACCTTCCAATGATCAAAATACTCGCTAAAACCCGGAAAGACAGTGATGAGCAGCAGCAGGTGGATATTCGATTAAGTAACTGAAATTTACGTCAATTGATGGCAGCGTTCATATGAGGCGTAACGCTACAGTATTTTTTCCTCCATGTTTTCTACCTTTGAGCCAATATGATTTTTGTGATATAATAAAAAATAATAAAGCGTCACGTGTTCAGGGAATCATTTACCTCTATGAATAACAATAAGTGCAGCCTTAATTGAATTGCCTGTATTTGTAATTATTCGTAATTGCAGGATAAATTAATAATACTGTCTCATATTAACAGCGCCTATCAATAATACCGTGTTACTGTGTGATTTTGTG
>CM035189.1:17985517-18029368 GCA_020233015.1 Callinectes sapidus | reverse complement strand
TTTTTTCATTTTCAACCTCTCGAAATGAAGATCGCAATGACGTCATGAAACAATAAAACCTGATGTTATCTTAAGAGGCAATGAAGGTCGCCAGGATAAGAGGATGACACGTGGCTGTGTAAAAAACTTCGTCTTCCTCACCACAGACTCATATTCAAGGGCGCAAAAGTTAGCTCATCTATGCCTTCACGACCGGTCACAGTTCTTCTTGTGTGTGGCTTTGTGTCAGGAGGTGAGCCCATCGTGGCGGCTGTCCTGGTCGAAATCACCGAGGAGAGACAGGGTAAAAAATTGTAGTAGTGAAAGACAGGGTAAGAAATTGTAGTAGTGAAAGACAGGGTAAGAAATTGTAGTAGTGAAAGACAGGGTAAGAAATTGTAGTAGTGAAAGACAGGGTGAGGAATTATAGTAGTGAAAGACAGGGTAAGGAATTATAGTAGTGAAAGACAGGGTAAGGAATTGTAATAGTGAAAGATTAAGGGAAAAGACTGGCTGGAAATACAAGTACAGATGAACACACACGCCCATCCACCCATGCCACCCACCTACCCACCCCCTATACACACACACACACACACACACACACATAGGGTAAAAATTCATATACGTTTTCATGTTGACGGGTATCAAAAAAAGCGTTTCTCTTGTTGTGAGGCTTTGGCAAGTACATTACAGGTTAACCATGGAATATGTACCAACACTGACATTGGTATCTTAATAATTCAGTACTGTCTTGAGGTGTACGTCTTACACTTTGAATCTTGTAGTTGTTCATATACTTCACAGTCAGTAAACTTTTCGTTGTATATATTATTCCAAAGTGCGTATTTTTTTAGTTCATGTTGATTTTTTTTTATCTATTTACATGTTCTTTAATAGTTATACACATTTGTGCTTGGTTTGATGGGATGACGTTTCACTTCGTCTGACTTAACTACTCTTCCTTTAGCTATCCTCACCTCATTGCAAAGAGAGGGTCTAGCCGTCCCCCACTGCTTCTTCCTCCATCCGCCCACCATCGTCCACTCCCTCTTTGTCGATCCCCATGGCTCCCACTGATGGTTCTCGCCAAGACAGGGGAAGGGAAAGTATGCAAATTAAGTGACAGCTTTATAAGATAACTGTAAGATAACCCGTCACTTGGCTATTGGCAATCTCTCAGCGGCAGTTCGAGAGTTGACTTCCAGGAACGCAGTATCGCTTTCTCCTTGGAACCAAAGAAAGAAGGAAAATACGTAGAATTTATCGTGATCCAGAGAAATAAGTGTATTGGGTAGTTGTGAATGGGTTGTTGCAGGAAGAAACAATTATTAAGTCCTTGTAACATCCACACTACTAGTGCCTTTGTTCGTTAGGAAACTTTTTTCGAGGGAGTGAGGAGCACACAACTTTATGTGAAAAGAAGAAACAATATTTTATTTTTTAATAATTCAAAGAACGAAGCTATGACTTACTACAAAGTGTTGAGATTCAGTCGTATTCGTGTCCTACATGCACTGCCTTCGTGGTTCGTGTGCTATGTACACTGCCTTCGTGGTCATGTACAATCGGTTTTCTCTAATGATGAAGGAAGTGGCGCGCTTGGCCGTTACCATGACGAGGAACGAACACATCCCTTCCTGACCAACACACGAACAATAGCCTTGATCTTCAAAGTTCAAGGATAGATTCTTTACCGCACTCACTCCTTCCTCCCTTCGATGTGAATTTTTTAATCTGCTGCTGCTGGTGGTGCCGCTGCTGAGAGGCGATGGACAGGCACTGCTGCTCATCCTGCGCTACTTCGTGGGGCAGTGATCCAATTCCCAGCGCACAGGACAATAAAAGATTACACACACACACACACACACACACACACGCACACACACACACACACACACACACACACACACGTGGGTACGTTTGCTTCCCTGTTTAGTTTGCTGTTTGTCTTTGTCTATACGTTTGTGTTATTATGCCTTCGTCTGTTGACCTGTCTTTGTCTTGGGCTACTTACCAGTCAGCCTATCAGTTTACTTATAGTGATTTGCTTCTTGACTCTGTGAGCACACCTGCATGCATTAGTTGTGTGATAATAGATACATTTAAGTGGCAGGTGAAAGTCCTTGTGTCAAACTTTTAACATTTTTTATTACTTCAATTGTGCAGTATTATTATGAATATTTATAAACTGGTTGACCTACGAGTTGTTCTGCTGGAAAAGGACTATACTTTCAACACGTGAATACCATATGTCTCTACAGCAACACACACATCAGCTCTCCACTAATATACATTACTCACCCATCTTATTCCACTATACACTGAACCCTTGTCTCTCTCTCTCTCTCTCTCTCTCTCTCTCTCTCTCTCTCTCTCTCTCTCTCTCTCTCTCTCTCTCTCTCTCTCTCTCTCTCTCTCTGCCCTGTGGTCGATACAGATGTGAAACGCATTCCCTGCCGCCTCTCCACCCCGAACTCCCTAAGAAGACTCAGACCAGCTGTTTGTTGTGAAGTTTCCAACGTGCATTTTGCTCCTAAAGATAGTGGGTTTATCGTAGCATTGACTGAATGAAGCTCGACAAATAAGAAAAAGAGGGAGATGAAGGGGTGAAATACTACCGGGGAGGAATATTGAAACAAATTGTATTAGATTGGGTACGTCAGGTGAGCAACATCAGTAGTTTAGTTCAGTTTCTGTTTGGGGAACGGGGCCCCTGATAGCCACTCAACAGTCCGGCATCCCTGTGAAGCTCCAGCAGGTCTCCGCTACACCTACCTGCAAGTCAGTAGAGCAAGGAGCCTTTGATGGAGGCCATACACAGAATGGACACCAGCATCTGTGTTTGACAAGGACGCCTGCCGTGGGCGTGACCGACCAGCGTGTGCTGCTCATGCTTCAAGGAAGACTCCCACTAGATTGTATCGACAACCTTTGTGGAAGATCGTGTTACTCTGACCTTTGAACATTCATACTAAAATAACCAACAAAAAAATAAATAAAATAAATAAAAGCACAAGATAGTATCAACATCTGATTTGCATGCATATATCAGGCGACAAAGACATGCCAATAACTTAATTCGTGCTTTTGGTCAAGTGTTACGTGCAAATTGGATAATTTCACGAGAGCAATGCATGTAAAGTGTTTTTTCAACCACTCTCCACCCGACAGTGACGCAACACATCGCTTAATACCATCAGGTGAAAAAACATGAACGAATTAATATTGCCATTTCACAATACCGAATTCGTTCTGTCAGGAATGGCAAGTTGGGTCTGTGACCGTTGCCGAGTTTTGTTTGCGATGCACTGGACTCATAAATATGTTTTGTTCACAATACTAGAAAGTTTGAAATGCAGAAATGTATTAAGTATATTGCGAGTATGCCTTGCTTTGGAAACTTCCTCTTAGCCATGAGCCTCACACCGCTCAAGGAATTGTGAGAGTTGATAAGATAGCCATGCATCCCTGTACTTCCCATCTTCCTGTTTCAAGAAAAAGAATAACATTTTATTTATTCCTCGCATTCCCTACCAATTTACTAAAGATACTGCTGCTCCTTCTTCTTCTGATCCCCCTTTTTGTCTATGCATTAAATTTGAGAAATCTGTCAGAAAAGCGTAAAGATGCATCCATGAGATTCAATGTTCTTCACTCCCCACAGGGCAATACTAGTTCTTGTTATGCACTGACTGCAGATTCCATCCTGGCACACTCCCAACAACGTAAAAAGTAGCAAAAATGATAAAAGATAAAAAAAAATAAAAAATGGTTCATTCGACGTAACCATAACGCAGGGCTTATGTGTGTGTAGTCTTGCCTTCCACTTTTGTTTAGCATAAAATATCTCTTTTTTTGTGTGTTTTTGTGTGGGAGAAAATGTTCATTCATGAACATAAGTATTCATTTACCGCACACTGAGCCAAGAAAAGATTGCACTCACAGCTGATGAGGTCCTCTATACAGTGAAGGAAGGGGCGGGGGGGTGGCCAGACGTTCTACGGCAGGCCGGTTTGACAGGCCAATTTTTACCCCTATTGAATCTTTGTTGCGTAATCGTATAGCATTCTTTGAACTTTTCTAATTTGTCTATATGTTTTCTAGGACAGATGGTGTTTAAAACACTTGTAAGATTTATTATAACATTTTTTTCACTTTTTCATTATTATAAGGCCATTGTTATTCGTCTTTTTTTTATTTTTTTTTATCTGGTTCAGTGTTACTTGCTTCCCGTCTTACGTATTGCTATATTTTCCTCATACTAGAATTCATTACAGCAAAATATTATTATGAGACTTTATGGTGATCGTTGGTGCTGCTACTACTGCTGCTCTTACTAGACATTGAAGAGAACTGTGAACATGGAAAAGAGTGCTGCTGTGAGTCGCCCTCCAGCACGCTTCTTACAGCAGCACGACGTCCCGAGTGGTGACGTGGGCATAATTTTTTTCTTTCCTTTCAGTGTTCGGAAAAGAGAGGTTGTGGAGAGCGGTGCTGCAACCACCTTCCTCACGTAGGCAGCCGGAGGCGTGTCTGTTGCCCTCTCTCGTAACAACCATACAGTGCTCACGTTCTTCCTTGAATATCTTTTTATTACTACTACACACTTATGTAACATTCAGACCTCTAATACCGAACAAGAGAAAAATGTGACCCAATTAAAGTGGGTCAAATAGATTCGTGACCGTAAAATGCGCAAGTTCTTTACGTTACCTATGGACACGTGTCTCGTTCCAGCCCAAAGGGAAGAGGAGAGAGAGAAAAAAAACTCACTGCATTTTGCATGTCATTTGTTTCAGTCATGTATATGTATTGCCATGGTAATGAGAACTAGAAAAAATATAATCACTATTTGCTCTGATTGGTTTTGAGAGTGTGGGAGTTACATGTGGATTGGTAACACTACACACCCTTCACGTTACCACCACGACTTGTAATAGATCGCCCCGGCAACACAGTGCCACGAGGGCATGTGCGTCAAACTAAATCATCCTCCATGAGCAGACTTTCGAATGAGTTTGAGGCAGAGAGTATTATCAGGAAAATGCATTTCGTTACTGTAGCGTTCATTTTTCATTTGTTAATCGGAAATATGCATGTGTGCCTGAAGGCCAATGGCTGCGTTATGTATTGTTATTGACCAGTTTGTGTTAAAACCGGTTAGCTGGGACAGGGTAGGAAGGGGACATAGGAAATGGAATTGGGGAGGATGGGACGGGACAGATTGATAGGGCAGAGGGTGCGTGAAGGCTATTGGGTCTTGTGTGCCTATACTACCTAACAACCACCCTACCTACTGGGACTATTTTTAACTATGGCACGTTGACATTTTATTACCATGTATCATATTTATTGATTATTGATTATTCATCACTTTTGATAATGTGTCGTGATAATGATGATAACGATGACACACTTAATACACAAGTCTATGTGTAGTCAATACGCCCACTACTTGATGTTTTTTCCACGTAATTGTCCTCGTTCTCCCAGCCACGTTGAGGTTCTCTTTTTTTTCGTGTAGTCTTACTTCCGTATTCATGATCGTTTTCGGTAATGACTTTTCCAACAGTCTCCTTTACGGGACCATCGATCGGCACATTCGCTTCCTCTCAGAACCTCAGAGAAACAGAAAACACCGATGTTATAAATACATTTATTTTCTCCAGACTCTCACTGTAGCGCGCATCTTATGTCTCTCTTGTCACAGAGAAGAGAAAGGTTCACTTTATCTTGACGCAAGGCACTGGGGTATTCCGAGTCTAGGATAGGATACCTCTGTTAGATTATGGATGGATGTCGATTGGATGTGCTGGATTCAGGTCAAACCAAGTGAAATTATTAAGATGTATACTACCGCGTGCTCACTCCTATTGACTTAGGCTGAGTGTTTGACTTCATCTCACTGTTCCCTTTACTTTAACCATTACCGGTAAGTGAAATGTTTATTGACGAGGGTGAGCTGAAATACCTAAGACAGTATGTGGGAGGCACGTGACTTCCATTTTCTCATGAAAAATTGCAGATGATTATCATGCATGCATAGTAAGTAATAAATAACTATGTTGATAAATGTTTAAACAAACTTGGTAAACTCAATACCATAACATAGATACATAAGTAACATTAATGAAGGCATCTGTCTGCTCCACCTTGCCCCCCCCCCTCCCCCTCTGCACCTACATACATATACTTTCATGTCACGAACCACACTGACGTACTCTCCCACGCCACCCACGCAACAGCTTACCAATCCCTCCACCACTCACTCTCTCTCTCTCTCTCTCTCTCTCTCTCTCTCTCTCTCTCTCTCTCTCTCTCTCTCTGCTCAAGACGCTCGTTGACTAAAACTCCACGAAAGCAAACCCTAGAAATCATTACCATATATTTTTTTTTATTATTATTGAATACCAGCCGCGCTCTTGTCCAGCTCCCTCTGTCTCCTGTCCCTTTTTTGTACCACATATGTTAGCTACGTACAGTGTAAACAGTCACCGAAGGACTGCTATACGTACACTGTGGGGCGATTCTTTTTGGATAGAAGGATTAATCAACTGAAATTAAACTTTTCCCGTCGCCTGTTTGTTTTACCGGTGCTGGCGTGAAAGAGATGGAAATGAGAGAAAGGGTGTGAATTAGAGAAGAAAGAGAGTAAGATTGGCTGATAAAAGCGGAGGGTAAGAGGAGGAAGAGACGCAAGATGAGATGAAAGGGAATCATGAATTGACTGAAGCAGCAAAAAGGAGAATCTAGCAAGAAGGTGAATAGGAGTAATTCGTATCAAGTTAATGATAAGAAAAAAGGTAATTGAAAATAAGAGTTTTGCATTAAAAAAGAGGGGTCACTATAAAGGACAAATAATGTTAAAGATGATCCTCGTGAAGTTGACAACCGCCATCGATATCGTGAATTCCTTTCCCATTGACCTTTGCCAGCGAAGACTAATTAACTTTTTGTCTACCTGGGTCGCTCACTTGTTCCTTCAGGATGAGAGTTTGAGAGAATTTGCAATTTGGAAACGGTTTTCAAGGATCGACGCGCTAATGGATGGCGCGAGACAGAACTTGAGTGAGAGGTTGTAGGCAGCCACGCGAAAGTCCCTGCGAAGAACTATAACTTTCCCTTCTTTTCTCTCTTTCTCCAGAACGATCTCCACCGAGCGATGCAGAGGTCGCAGTCTGCATTGAGTCAACAGCTGATGATCCTTTGCGCCACCTTCATGTGTCTTGTCTTCACCAGGTACGTGTTAGCATCACCTCACACTTGCAACTAGCACATTTGGTACCAACTACACTTGCATTTCAAGTATAATAACAAAATACAATAACTACTTTCCAATTCCAGAAGTACTTTGTGTACATAACCAACTAGTACACAACATCCGCACCCTGAAAAAAAAACACTTGCTACTACCGTAACCTCTCCTCCATGCTTCCATAATAAATGAATTGATAAATGCAATAACCACATCCACAATGCAGTTATTTTCTTTTGATATTATCAACTCCATAATGTGATTAGCCAAGTGTCTGGTTACTACACACCATCCATGCCCTAAAAACCCACAAAAATCTTCACACACCTCTTCCCGCCTCCCTTCCAGCGTGTGTGGCATCCAGCACTTCCAGCGGGCAGGACACCGCCACCTGAACCTCTTCCAGGCAGTGTACTACGTGATAGTCACCTTCTCCACGGTGGGCTACGGAGACTTCGTTCCCGACATCTGGCCCTCGCAGCTCTTTATGGTCATCATGATCTGCGTGGCTCTTATCGTTCTCCCCACACAGGTAAGAAACGTGTTAAGTCACTCTCAATACGGCTAGAAGGGTCTACGAGTATGAAGGTCAGAAGAATAATGGCCAGAGTCTTCACTAATTTTATCTCAACACGATCTTTTGAGGCTGTATAAAATCACTCAATAGTAAGCAGAATGAGTATGAAAACGTGTCATGGTACTGAAGGAGTTAACTCTTCCTCATTAAAGCTACACTCCCTATTTTCCTCCAGTCCTCCTGCCGCCTCGCTGCACAAGACTTTCACCCCTATTATGTCCAACTCTATAATGCAAGAGTTATCCAGTACCCTCAATCATTCATTCCTTTCTCTGGTAAACTCTGGAACTCCCTGCCTGCCTCTGTATTTCCAACTTCCTATGACTTTACTCTATTTAAGAGGGAGGTTTCAAGACATTTGTCCATGACTCTCGGCTAATTCTTTTTTTCTTTCTGGGAACTGACAATGATAGTGAGCTTTTTTTTAACTGCTTTTGTTGCCCTTGCTAGGCTTCCCCCTCTTACATAAAAAAAAAAACATATCATAGCTCACTCCAACAAGGTCAAGTGAGTGCATCCTTAGTAATAATCTCACGGTTCATCCGCCCCAAGAGCAACCCAGTGGTGGTGTCCTCTTAACTCCCCTCCTTTTGTGCAGCAATCGCCTCCACAGGTGCCACTTGTCTTTATAACAGCTGGAGGGCGTGCTAGGCGAAGGAGAGAGAATGGAAGAGAGAAATATTCATGGGTTCCTTTATCATAATTACCGTCAACACTCTCTCCTATCTCTCTCTTAGCCAGTACCTTCATGCCGCACCTCCTTTTTCCTCCTCTCCCTTTCCCCTCCAGTCATTTTTTTTAATATCCTTTGCGTAAAAATATATCTCTCTCCTTCCATTTTTGCTTTAATGCCATTATTTCGTAATCTATCTCGTCGTTCTCATCCGCGTCCTTTGTTTACCTTAGAAATTACACATTCTCTCTTGTTATTGTATAGTTTTCGTACCATCCTTTCATATTCCTTGTTATTTTCCTTTCCGCATATTTTAACAGGTTTAACTTATGGGACACTATAATGTTTCTCTATTTAGTTCAGTCTTAGTATCACTATCGGCCTAATTGTTATGAAATCTGTGACATCGCTTCCCATCGGACCGACACACCACCTCTTGTCTCGTTTTGATACTGTACTCTATTATGTGGCGTCTTCTTCCGTTTCCCCTCCCCACTGTCTGCCTTTCCAACATACATTTCCTCACCGGGCCTCCTGTCCTCAAATAAACTCGTGAAAGTTATGGAGGTTTATGCTTCTTTCTTCCCTTGCCCTCCTTCTGTCTCCTCCTCATTCCTCCTCCCATAAACTCTGAGAATGTCGTTGTTTTCCCCGCTTCCTACAGTTCGAACAGCTGGCATTTACGTGGATGGAGAGAAAGAAGCTCGGGGGGACGTATTCGGCCCATAGAGCGCAAAGTGAGAAGCATGTGGTGGTTTGTTCCACTAACCTTCAGGCTGACACCATCATGGACTTCCTTAATGAGTTCTACGCCCACCCACACTTACAGGTGAATGATTATTTAACCTTTTAGCAATTATTTGGCACATCTTTCATTGAATAATGGGCATTTTGATACATCTTTACTTGTTCTACAGGCACCTACAGTCTTTAAGCTGGATAAGAATTGTAAATTTATTCGTTTCCATCCGCTTCTTTCTTGTAGATGCATGTAAATATTTCAGACATTACTTTCGGTGTTGTTCATTGTTTTGTATCACAGTGAAGGTGCTGTTCCTCGCTCTGACCTTTCCGTTATGTAGTAAGAGTGAAAATGCGGACTTTTTTGTCGTTACAGTTTTCCTAATTATTAAGATATGGATTTTTTTTCAGATTTTAGTCTCGTGTGTTGTTAGTTTTGTGGCAGTTGTTGTGAAGGTATTATAAAAGTTTAATAGGCTGTTATGTTTTATGGAGGACCAATTCACCCATCATTGGCCCCATCTGCCCTTGCTTTACGAGTCTGTACACACTCTCTCTCTCTCTCTCTCTCTCTCTCTCTCTCTCTCTCTCTCTCTCTCTCTCTCTCTCTCTCTCTCTCTCTCTCTCTCTCTCTCTCAATTGGCATGAATTGCATTCCACTTTACTACCTGTGTGTTGGGGGGAAGTGGCAAGAGGAGGGCTGTCGGAGTTCTCGTTCCTGTGAGTATGTTAGGGTAATTTCCTCGCCCATCACCATCAACTCCCATGGCGTTCCGTCTTGTGAGTGGCGGTTCAAAGTGGTTACCTTGCCTCTTGCACAGATAGAATGTGTCTGTCTCTGGCACACGAATATAATGGGGGGAAACAAACAACAGCATACATTTATTGGTAGGTATCTCGTGCTTCATTGGGTCATGAGTATTCAACAGTAATTGCACTGGAAGACGTAGAATAGTGTTGTGTTAATTAGCGCGAGCAAAGAACATGCATGCCAGTTCCCCACATAAAAAGATAAATAAGTAAATGAAGATACATGCAGGACAAGGTTATGATGCATCTACGCATACATACATACTTGCTTACATCCATACATACATACATACATACTTAAGTAAATAACTACAAAATAACGACGTAGACCATTAAGCTTATACCTTCAAAATGTTTACGTTTGTCGAGAGAGAGAGAGAGAGAGAGAGAGAGAGAGAGAGAGAGAGAGAGAGAGAGAGAGAGAGAGAGAGAGAGAGAGAGAGAGAGAGAGAGAGAAGGGAGGGGGGGGGCGCTTTTCTGTTGGTGTAGGAAGTTAGTCACGGTCATGCTATTCTCCTTAATGCCACTCATGAATATCTGAAGAGGAGGAAGTGGGAAGCTCGATGAAGGTATTGCTTGTTGGACAGGTATGTCTGCAAACTGTAGGACATCATGTGGACTGGACGTCTGGTTGACTCAGACCTGGAGGGAAAAAGAAAGGAAAAGATGCAGTGGCCTCATTAATTATCAGAACTTCATTAGAGGGAACACTGGAATTGGGTCGTGAGAGCTTTACTTCATTTTGCTTTGTCTTCAATACGCTGATAGATCTATCGTTTTATTCATGCGAAATGGTGTTATGAAGTACTGAGCTGTTTAATGGTTTTAATGTTTGACTTTTATCAATGTCCATAAAATTTCATGTACAGTGAGTGGTTATGGTTGCTGCCTGGATTTTTTTTTTTTTTTTTTTTTTTTGTACAATTTAGTAACCGCAAGTTATGTCTGATCTTATTTCTAAGAACTGTATTTAAAATCGGTCCTAATAGGCAGTTTTCGGAAATCATATTTTCCTCCCTCTCTCTCTCTCTCTCTCTCTCTCTCTCTCTCTCTCTCTCTTTTCAGAGGAAAGAAAAAAAAAAAGATTATCACAGACTTTGGGAATGAATCATTTCCAAGAACCGAAACGAACGAGTCCCGGTATTGGGATTCAATTAGCCAGTGGAGCGAACAAACGCGCCCTCCTCTTGAGGCTCCTCGTGGCCCACCGATCTGCTACTTAACATGATTATACAAAACTGATTTCTAATCACTTTACGGAGAAAGGGCCCATTAATGCGTAAAATTTCCAATATTCTCTTTGGCATATCGCGAATTTCTTTTGAAACTACGAAATTAGTAGCTGATGAAGTACAAGACGGAGATGAGGGATAAGTAGCTGTCAGGAGTCAGCGGGCCTGGGTCTGTTTGTTGCGGATCAGCGCTGTCTCTGCGCAATTCAAATTCCTAAACTATTTTCTTTTCCTAAAGCCTCAAAGAATGGCCATCAATAGCCCTAATAGATATACCTACAATGAACTCTCGTCTCCAGTATTATACCAGTACCTGCAGGTGGCGCAACTGGAAGGAGAACGACAGACTCGACACGTCACTGTGTTTGATGATCAATGCTACTATAATTGCTTCTGTATTCATAGCAAAGATAACTGTGGCAATTTTTTTTTCTATTTATCTATTTCTTCGTGACGAGTTGGATAATGATTTTTCTTAATTGAGCAACAGACGGCACAACCACACAGCACACGTGAGGATTGTCAGGCCGCATCCATCTTGTGTTGTGCCATGACATCATAAGTTAATGACACATTTTAAAGATAAAGTGTGTGTATGTACATACTTGTGAACCTACAGTACTCTGTTGGTAAGAGAGGAAGATCCTAATACTTCTATTCGCATCCCGTCACGCATACAAATTACACGGCCTTCCACGATATCTACTGTGTAGATTTAGAAATAGCTATTGCTTCTATTAACATACGAATTAATGATACCTTTTCCCCATTTATAGTTACACTTTAAGGGTATTTACAATTACTTACAGTAACCAGTTGTGTAACATCTTTTTCTAATTGCAAGGTCAAGGTCATAGCCCTCAACAATGAAAAGAGAGTTGATATTATATATATATATATATATATATATATATATATATATATATATAATATATATATATAGTATATATAATGATATAATATATATATATATATATATACACGTGTGTGTGTGTGTGTGTGTGTGTGTGTGTGTGTGTGTGTGTGTGTGTGTATAAACGAATTCAGGTTTTTTTTGTGCTGCAGTGCGTAATAATTGAGACCTTTCAGGGGAGCGGCAGGCGATATCTGGACATCTCCGGAATCATCCGCGGCATTCGCTGCTTACATTTTATTGTATTTGTGTATGAGCGGAGTTATGATATGTGCTCCTTCAGTTACTTGTTTGCCACACGTCACCACTCTCCTCTTCCCTCCCCAGGACTACTTCGTGGTGCTCTTGTCACCTATGGAGTTGGATCCAACGATGAAGATGATCCTGCAGGTGCCGATGTGGGCACAGCGGGTTATATATATCCAAGGGTCGTGTCTCAAGGACGGGGACCTCACCCGGGCCAGGATGAGCGAGGCGGAGGCGTGCTTCATCCTAGCCGCTAGACAGTACACCGATAAGACCGCCGCCGTGAGTACCTGGGGAAGGGCAAAGGGCCTCTTCTTTTACCATCATTGAAACCACAATTAATCCTAATTTCCAGATGATTCTGCTTCGAGTTATAAATTAACAATGTTTTATTAGGTATATTCATCGATAAATAATCCCTTAAAAAGCTTTTGTATTCTCGTGTTTTATCTGGTATTTTAACTTACATTGCGTTTATTCAAGGATTCAACCCGCACACAAAACTGAAATGTTGAAAAGAATCATCTAAGCCTTGTTCCTGTTCTTCCCTCAGGACGAGCACACCATCCTGCGCTCCTGGGCGGTAAAGGACTTCGCCCCCAACGTGCCCCAGTACGTGCAGATCTTCCGCCCGGAGAACAAGCTGCACGTCAAGTTCGCAGAGCACGTGGTGTGTGAGGACGAGCTCAAGTACGCCTTGCTCGCCAACAACTGTATGAGTCCGGGCATCTCTACTTTAGTGACGCTGCTGCTGCACACTTCCCGCGGCCAGTGAGTCTCAAGGGACTTCTAAAACCTCCCTCCTTTCCCCTTTCCCACGCTAGTACTCTCTCTCTCTCTCTCTCTCTCTCTCTCTCTCTCTCTCTCTCTCTCTCTCTCTCTCTCTCTCTCTCTCTCTCTCTCTCTGTTTTCAATTTCTTTTACTTCTCTTCCTCCTTATCATCATCATTCTCTTCCCTCTCAATGTTTTTTTTATTTATTTACTATTTATTATCATTATTGTTTATTTTATTTTATTTTATTCTATTATTTTTTACTCTCCTCTTCCTCCTTTCTTCTTCTGCTTCGTTCTCCTTGACCTTCTCTGCCTTTAATTTCATTTTATTGTTTCCTCCTGTTTACGCTTATTCTTAACAGTTTGTGCTTATCCTTTCCAATAAACTGTCTCCGAGCACTACTTAATTTCTGCTTCTTTGTCTTTAATTCTAGCGTTACCTCTCCTGTCTCTACAACTGATAGTGTGACCATCATTCCTACTCTTACTTTCCCCCAAGTACCGTTTCGAGGCACCTTTGAGGGCAATGTTAGTTTCAAAATGCTAGATATTACGACGTCTAAATTGGATCCCGGGAGAGCAATGAATAATTTTTTGGAGAGTTTTGTCCAACTAAGGAATAGAATATTGATTTCCTACCTTCTTCTGCAATAGTTAGCTATGGACCAGCTGCTGTGTGATCACTTGCATTTGAGTAATTCCTTTCATTTTAATTTTGAAGAGATGTGATTTTTTCTTAAAAATTATGTGAATATACACACGAACTAAGGCGATTAAAGCTCAAAGTCCAAATCATGCCATCTCCTCCCATTCAACCTCCTTGGTAATAGCCAAGGATCGATAGCAGACGGGGCGAAGTTGTTGGGCGCTTTATTGTGGACGTATTGAGGAGGAAAACACAGCAAGAAAACGACTGATAGGTCTGAGGAACAGAGCGGATAGTAATGAATCGTTGCAGAATGGTGCAGACTGCAGAGTATGAACAGTGGTGGTGACTGGAGACAGATGCTAGAAACCGGAGAGATTTTACAAGTCCCATATGACACAAAACACGTGTCTAGTCACTAATGCCCCTTACCAATGATCATGCGATAAGGTGAAGGAAGATAAAAACTACTTCCTCGGTGGAAAATGATACATTTCTACTTCAGAAGTGCACGTAAATATATTAAGCTGTGTTTGTTCAAGATTGCGCTCGACTTCGAAGTGTAATCTTCAGTAAGTCCGTGTTCTTGTTGTTAAGTACTGTATACACGCGGGGCAGGCAGACTGCACTTTACTTTACAATATTATATCATTTTACTGTTCTGTATTTCATCGTAGTAAGCGTTTTCGTTGTGTTTGAAAAGAGCTTTGTTAAAATGTATCAGGCCTATACAATTTTCATTGCCACTCATGAAACCAAGTCTCGTGAATTGTAATGTCTGGGTAGGCATGTGGCTGAGACTCATTGGATGGTCTTCTCGGCCCAACGCCCTCTGGACATCTACAGTAGGCTGTAGGTCCGTAGGATTAATGTTGACAATCATCTCTTGTCAGTAGTTCATGATACGACTACATGTGGCTATTATAAATTCACGGTATATACATGATTATGATTTGTTTGTTTTTTTATTATACTCGCTTGGCTATTATTGTCTCGTTGTGATGCTGTTGATAATCAATTCTAAGGGCAGTTTTCCTCAGTCTCTCTCCCCAAGCTTGCTGTTCTTTAGGAGGGGATTGGTAATGATGAAGAGAAAGGACTTATAAACATTTACCGCGACATTCTTGTGTTGTTATTGCTTTGATCAGTGATGGTCTCAAGGATTCTATTTCAGATTTAAAATATATCTAAAGATACTCATGAGCTGATCACCAATACAAATAGAGGTTCCTGATTTTAATAGATGCAATGTACCACTGAACCATGAGAGGGATTGGAGGGAAAGGAATTTATCATCTTATTAAATTTTGTTCTCCCGTGAATGAAAAATACTATGCTATTGAACAACTATCTGTCCCTGTATTGTGCCACTCACCTCTTGCGGTTCACATGCCAACGTGATTAGGAAAGCCCCAGCTGAACAGAAATTAATGAGCTCTCCAGTTGAGAAAGTTTTAAGGTGTGTTAGGTTGATTAGGAGTAATTGGCTGGCATAATTAATGAGAGAGAGAGAGAGAGAGAGAGTGACATAACCTTCCCCATTCAAGAGATTAACTTTCCTTTCGTTGGTGATCTCACTCCAACTTCCCATCCCGTTATCCCCATTTACTCCCACCTCTTTTTTTCTTCTTAACCACCATCCCTTTCCTTGTGTGTTCCAGGGAGGGCCAGGCATCACAAGAGGACTGGCACCGGCTGTACGGGAAGTGTTCCGGCAATGAGATTTACCACATCAAGCTGAGCGACTCTCGGTTCTTCGGGGAGTATGAGGGGAAGAGTTTCACTTACGCCAGCTTCCACTCTCATCGCAAGTACGTCTCAAGCTCATCCTCCTTCAAGCTCTCTCTTTTTTATTTGATGGGAGTGGTGTTTTTGTTAGTGGATATTGTTTTGGTAATAATTACTCTCTCTCTCTCTCTCTCTCTCTCTCTCTCTCTCTCTCTCTCTCTCTCTCTCTCTCTCTCTCTCTCTCTCTCCTTAATTGTATTATTTCACTAGCCTTGCAGATCTCTTTCCTTTCTGTTTACCTTTCCATATACTGTTCAATATTTATTTTCTTCACCTCAAGCCTTATCATTCTTATTTGTTCCACACCACAGGTATGGCGTGGCTCTTGTTGGAGTACGGCCTGCCGAGCTCCCAGAGTTTTATGAAGACACCATCATGCTCAACCCAGGCCCAAGACATATCATGAAGAAGACAGATCTGTGCTTCTACATGAGCATCACCAAAGAAGAGAACAGTGCCTTTGTGGTGGGGTCTACTTCCACCAACACTGCTACTGCTAACCAGGAGGGGAGGGTGGAGGGTGGGGGTGCTGATGCCTCACTCACCAAAGACCCAGAGAGAGGTGTTGGAGGAGGAGAGAGAAGGGAAGGTGATCGAGAGGAACCCTTACCCAAACCAAGATCAGGTAAGTCTTTCCACCAAGCTGAACATTCAATTATGACAAGAATTTGCTGAGGGAAAACTGATTTAATATTATAATTATCTAAAGCTTTTGTTCATAAACAATCCACTGTAGAAATTAAACACCTTATTTCTAATGTGTTGACCTTATCAGACCTGTTTGCAATCCTTCCTGACTTGTTTCCCTGTTTGAAAAGAAACACTGCTTGCTTTACATTAATTTTTGCCATGTTAGTGAATCATATGGCATTTCTCGTCGATTGCCATTGTCTAGTGTTGTTTTTACTTTGGCTTCTCTCTCTCTCTCTCTCTCTCTCTCTCTCTCTCTCTCTCTCTCTCTCTCTCTCTCTCGTCTCTCTCTCTCTCTCTCTCTCTCTCTCTCTCTCTCTCTCTCTCTCTCTCTCTCTCTCTCTCTCTCTCTCTCTCTCTCTCTCTCTCTCTCTCCCTCTCGTAAAGCAATGTACATATACTGCTGTTCCAGTTAATGACTTAACAACAACCTCCTTACATGCACTTATGTGGATGTCTGCCTGTCTACTTCAAATTTAACAAGAAGCGAAGCACAGTATCTTCCTTTAGCATTCAATCGAGACTTAACAGTTACACATAATATTTCTTGATTGTAGGGCGAAGGTGTGTTCTTCTCAAGCTGCGCTCAAACGGTACGGAAGGGATGTTCTATACATCCCCACTCACCTTCTTCAGCCTCTTTATATTTTGAGGTTAAATTAGGATAGTATCAAGTACCTTTTTTTCCCCTCAGGTGGATCTAGTGAATTTAGTCTAAGATATTTTACTTGACAAAAAATTTTAAATAGATTTTTTTATTTTTTTTTATTATCTTAGTCTAGCTCTGTCCTTTTATCGCTCACCAGTGACCAAAATCTGTCTGCATAATGATTTTGATTTAGCTACCGTATATGTCTTGTTATAAGACATCCACATATTTATCAAGGAAAAGGCTTAACCATTAGCTAATCCCACTATTTTAGAGAAAAGCCTTAATTTTGTATTTCTTCAAGAAAAACAAGTATTCAGAAGTTATTGTGATTATGGAAGCAAGAATAACCTTGCACTAGAATCAAGCAAGTTCCTTACAAGCGGTCAAGGATGGATTTTAAAAGTTTTTCAATATTATGAAGAGTTAATCACATCACTATGATATGTACTTTTAATTAACTCAAACATGGCCACTGTGAGGAAGTATGTATACATAATTCTATGTATCTGTCAAGTATAAAAAGAATACTGCTACTTCTTTCACACCATCTTGCATAAAACTCACTTGACTTCTTTTATGTTTTGCACCAGTTGCTATTTGATCATTCAACTTTAAATGATGTTTGAAATTATACTTAGTATTCCTTATTAGTTTGACTTTGGACCTCCCAACAGCTATCTGCAACAAATGCACAATAACAAAACATTTTATTTTGTTATGATACTATTTACTGCAGTGGTGGCTTATGGATAAGATTAGTGTGGGTGTTGCTTTAGGAAATTTTCAGCCATTGTTTTAATTTTGTTTAAAAGAAAGACAAATACAGGAAGAGAAGATTTAGTCCTCGCAGTCTTGGTTATGTCACCTTTGCAACCTCAATTTCTTTGATTTATTTGATGGAAAAAAATTGGGAAAAATAGTTTTATTTAGTTCATATGAAAATTTTTGCATTCATATGAGGGATGAAAGGCCAAAGATATTCCTTTTGCCAAGGCAATGAATACTTAATCTTTACTAGAGTTAGATGAATGAGAGTGTGTATGAGGAATGTGGTATGAGCAGTTATGCAAATAATGTGAATTGTGGTGGAGTTGTGGAATGGATTGAGAAGAAACACACTGAGATGCATGCTTCATTGAGTTGATAAGTACCAATAACTTTACAAAGAAAATGTGTGTGAGCAAGGTTTAGGATGGTGATAGGAGAGGAATGTCACTGTGAAGGTGAGAAGATAAATTATGAAAGGAGGTCAATGCTTGAACATACAAGAAAGCAGTGTTTGGGTGGAAAAAGATGGAGGTTTCTTTGTTGTGGAGCTCTCCTTGGGGAATGCTTCCAGTTCCAGTTGGGGCAAGGAATCAGAGAGATGTAGACTCCAATCTCTCAGTTGCTGCTGCAATATTTCATTATCTTGCTGCCTTCTTGTGTTATTTTTGTGGTTAATATTCATATGAACTTGCATGTTTCCTTTTTACTACAACCTCGATGCACAAGATTTTCTATTTATTTTTGTCATTATTCCATCCACCATATTAGTGGAAGAGTTAATCAGTATGTTGATTTTGGAGCCTTTCTGTGATAGGCTCTGAAACTCTACAATAAGCTTAAAAATAAAAATAAATTAATATGTAACTTTTGGATGTGGCCAGTTGAGTGAGCTTTTGATTGATTAATTTTGTACATAGACCAGCCTCCTTGACATTTTTAAACAAAACAGTTTCATAACATTCCTAAGCCTCTCTGCATAGAATCCTAATAATGCTTATTTTTTAGATTATACTGCTGAAATAGTGTTGTCTTGTAGATTGACATATACGGTACTAACTTATGTGAATTGATATGTAAAAGATATATCAGATGTAGTGGGTGATGAGAGGATGCAGTAAAAGTAAATTATAATGACTTAAGTGATATCAAAATCTAGTTAATTTCCTTGCATTGAAATAGGTCAATTATTTCTTTTTAGAATATCAAATATGTTACCCTTCTCCATGATTTCCCTCCTTGTCTTTTAGGTTTTCTGTGATCCTTGACCAGTTTGTGTTGCCTGAGAGTGATGCACTCAAAGCCAGTTATGAGATGACACTCTTTACCTCATTTCCTTATTCTTCTTATCTCATTAATCACCACCACCACCACCACCACCACCACCACCACCACTTGTTAAATCACACAAACATCATATTTTTTCCCACCTTTTGACAGCATAAAATTTTGCAACCATGGCATACACGTATACAGCAACAACCACTTGAACAAATTTATTTTATTTCCACCCCACAATACCATATAGAACAAAATACAAATAGAAATTGAGAACATGAATAATACAGAATAGCATAATACCTTGCATTACACTAGAATGGGAGCCATATGAGGTATCTGCATTTTAAAGGCCAGTAGATGAAGCCGAAATTTTAGTTTTCCTCAAGGAAGTTGTGAGGGAGAGGGAGCAAAAGATGGATAATACATAAATAAATAGATGTGAGGATAGATAGGTAGATGAATTGAGAAAATCTTTTTACTTCCTTGAGGGGCTGATTTGTATTGCAATCTGTTTTGAGAAATTTCAAAGTTCTTTTTTAATAATGCCTGGTTAATCATGTCTTTAGCTAAAAGATTTATTTCTGCCATAGTAATTGGTTCAGAGTTTATGTACTCTTTAATGCTTTAATGCTCACTTATAGCTAATCACCTCAAAATAATAATATAATTCTTAATAAATAAAGCAAATGTTTGATCATTGAGACCTTATACTCGAAGCAAAGTACTAACTACTACTTGTCAACTTTTATCACATTTGGGGCTTATGGTGCAAGATTTGGCATGTTCAGCTCACAGATGAAAGAAACCGGATTTAAGTCTTGAGCCAAGTAGAGACAATTTGAACTTGATTCCTCCAATGATATAGGGCACCTGCCAAGATGTCTCAAGCCAGCACAGCTTAACCTAGCCAGTGAAAGAGGCAGTAGAATTGCACAGGTTGATATAATTTGAGATAATCTTACCTATACAAAAAAATAAGGTTAATAATATCTAGAAACTTTTAGTTAACATTAACAGTAGATTACATTAGTTTATTTAGCTATACGTACATACTATAATGACCTCCATCCATATTATCTGGTAGTAAATATTTTCAGATAATCTATTTGTATATGTTTTTGTATGATTCTTCATATATTTATTTACTGATTAGTTAATCTCACCAGTGATGCTTATGTACTTATCCAAACAGGTAAAGGAAAAATTGTAAGGAAAGAGAAATGATGTTGAAAGATCTGATATGGTAATTTCTTACCTGGTGAAGGAAAACATTTTCTTGCCAAACAGTTGTCATCCCGCTTCCCATATTTCTCTTGATTGTTTCTTTATGACATGTATAGAAAATGTGATATCAATAGTAATCCCCGCCAACCTTTGATTCTATAGCTATGGAAATTCATGCACAATTTGAACTCATATGTGGGTCTGATATGCTGGTTCACATGTCACAGGACTGTGACTCTTGTGCATGTGGTTTTTCGATGCTGTGAGAACAATCAGATAGCCCAACATCTACTTAAAGTAAGGTCATACCAAAACAGTGATTCTTCATTTTAAAGAAATGAGTAAGGACTGACCTAAAATTGCTTTAAATTTATTGCTTTAAAATTTTGAATTTTAACCAATTTGATGTTCAGGTATTCCAGCCTGAACATTCTCCCTTAGATGCTTTAAAGCATTGCAGGAGAAATCAAGATCAACTGTACAACTCTCTAGAGATGAATTCTATACACACATTTCTGTGACTTTTAAAAAACATTAGGATTTTGATCTTATGCTCTTATCCGGCTTTCATTTCTATACTCTTGGAGAGCGTAGACTATATCACTGCAAAGACTATGTATTTTCTCACCTGAGCAGTATATCTAGCTCTTGTCATCAAATATGAAGGCTGCATAATTCTAAGCATATTATTAATAAATCATTGCGGATCTGAATACAATAATGTTTTTGTTTGGGGATCAGAAATCTAAATGCAGAACTAATAACTCAGTCATCTTTTTAGTTAGTCAAACTATATGTGACAACTCTCTGAACTGTTCAAAATTATAAATTGATAACATAGGGGTCTTTATTGATTGTTTTTACATGATCTAGTTACTGAAAGTCCAATTTTTCCAAATATTTGTGCTTGGAAGCGTAATTTAATCTCACTTTTATACTGTCTCTATAAACACAAATACCTCTCTGAATACCTTGCCTGTCCAGTTGCTTCATTGCCATAAACGTCTTGTATCATCTTAAGGGGTTCTGTTACTAATCCCCAAGTTTGACTGAGAAACTGATGTTTGCTCTGTTGAAATTTAATGTAGTGAAGTCATATGTGAGAATGTAAACATGGTCATAGTAATGAGTGTAATGTAGATCTAAATGATGGCAGCACAAATTCCCACAGCATACTGATGCTGCTGCATGTCTATGAGTGTGGTCTAGTTCCATTGTTTTTAACATATTTCTTATACGTATGTAAATTTGGTGTAACTTTCTTTGCATTGAATTTTTGTTCTAGTCCAAGCTCCCCATACTCAATAGCCATGTATAAATTTAGTGGCCCTTGATATGGAATAGTGATGTATATTTGAAGCTATCTGCTGTAGTACACTAATATGATTTTAATCTAATGTGCAATCAGGAAACCTTTGAATAAATTCCCACAATGCATAATATGCAGTGATTTTAACACATTGATAGACCATTTAGGATATGTAAACCACAACTTAAAGCTGTATGCTGCCATAAAAGTTTTGTATTGTTCAGTCACATGCTCATATCCTGTATACACATTTTTTGCATATATTTGAACATTATCTTGCAGTAATTATCTGAAATACAACTTATTAAAATTTACATGCTTTACCATATGGGAAATTGGTGGCATTTTACAACATTCATTGAAGAAAGCGAAACTAAGTTTATAATCTAAAGGCATAAAAACGAAAACCTACCATTGCATGGTTATTTTTTGTTGAATACTTTTACTGCAGTTATATAAGAGATAAGAGATGATAACAGTTTGCTGCTGGTATATATTTTTAAACTCTAATATGACAAGTGTTCATGACCAACAGTCACTGAGCAGCAGCACATTTATGCTAAAGCACTCATGCACACACACATACACATGCTTTGAGTTAGTTCTTACATAATCAAATGTGTTCAATTATGGTGTGCTGTAGTTGTCCTTGTCTTTCCATGTTGTGTCAGATGCAGTCATATCTCACAGACTTGTTCCTTACAGGCTATCATAAGCATTAAGCACAAGAAGACTGAATGTTTGTCTATGTGTTCAATGTGTACATATGTATATCACAAAAGCATGCTGTGTATCTCTATCCAATTGCACTAGAATTAGCAGTACTGAATAAGTTATTCTGCAAATATCACAAATATATCATAAAAGATATAAAATCTCATTCCACTAAATATAACCCTATGCTTCAGTATAAACTGAAATAGATAAAATACATTTATCTTGTAGCATAACCCTGCATGGCTTTTTATGGTGAATGTGAAAAAGTAGTTTTGTGACTACAGAAGTCTTAAGCAGTACTTGTCTATCACTCTTCACCTGTTGCCCTACGTCATGCCCCAACCTATCCATCACCATGTCTTGCAAGCCTTTTTTGAGGAAAATTTGTATATACTTCATAAATTGTATACAGTATTTTTTTCTACTTGAGCACCTTAATAAACTCTGTAGATTATACATGTGATGTTAGTTGCCAGCAAACACAAGAGCTCTGCAGTACTCATACATACACCAATTATAAGCTATTAAGCCCTTGAGAGTCTTCAACGTTAAGCATCATTAAAGGCTTCCAAAGGCTTGCCTTGGCTTGACGAGTCATTGTGGAGGAAGGAAGGGTTGGGCAAAGGAGAAAGTGGAAAGAAAGCCATGCTAGGGAGTCACACCTTGGAAGGAAGTGTACCTTGCAAGAAGGTACCAGCCCTGCTCCTAGCAACACCCACTAACCATGACTCAGGCCTCTCTCTTCCAGTCTCTGTCAACGAGCTGCAGAAGAAATTGGAGGAGGAGGTGGATCGGAGAAGGGAGAAATGGGAAGAAGAGCAAGGAAGACATATTACCAGGGAGGAAGCCTTGGTAACTTCCACTAAACAAAAACTCATTCAGGAGGAAGGAGAACGTGAGTTTGATTGTGAATGTAATTACAGTATTAATAAAGTGATAAGGATTAATCCTCAAATTGTTTGAAATTAGAAGATATTCTAATCGAATTAAGAGATATTTAAACATTTATCTTTTATTTTCTACTGTAAAACTCATTGAATGCTGTGGCACATAAAACTCCATTTTTTGGAAAAAAAATTTTTTACTACTAGGTTACTCATTGTAAATATTTAGCAATATTTTCACCTTCTTTAGCGATGGAGTTGCGCAAAAGCCACCCAAGACACAAGCTGGAGCGAGAAGACACAACAAAATCTAACAGCCCTTCCTTGAGTGGTGGTAATTTTCTTGATGTCCCACGCTCTGACACCCTTATCAGTGTCTCAGACAAACGCCCCGGTGAGTATGTCTGTATATATATGTATATAATATATATATATATATATATATATATATATATATATATATATATATAGATATATATATATAGATAGATAGATAGATAGATAGATAGATAGATAGATAGATAGATAGATATAGATATACTATGTGTGACATGATTTCCACCATTATCTTTATCTTGATATTAGAAATAAAATTATTTTACATTTCTTTTTGGCTAAGTATGGCATAATTTTAGCAAGGAAATGCATGCAATGATTATTTGAGGAGCATTATATAGTCACTTCACAAGTTCTTGATAATTCTGGATCCTCTTCTTCTAGTTTTGTTGATTTGCCAAATTCTTGATAATTCTAAATTCTTTAAATATATTTTGTTGCTTTATAAGGATCAATCTACTTGTTATGGAGCATTTTCTACCAGTATAAGAATTCATAATATCAAGCCACTATTAATTTCAATGTTGAATTGTGGAGAGCTTATTAGAATTATTCATGAAATTAAATTAGATATTGATGAAAAGTATTTGTAAAAAATTTATAAAATGCTATAAATACTATTTGATCATATTGTTGAAACATGACAAAATATACGAAAGATAAATGTCCTTATTTCCTGGATACTGCAATTGATTTTCGCTTCACCATGTAAGGGCAGAATTGTTATTTTTACACATTTACAGAGACTCGCCGTCCATCCATTCTACCTGTGCCAGATATGTTCACTGGATCCAGCCTCAATATTTCAAGCCAGGAACGAGGTAGTGAAGATGTATCAGGAGAGAGTGACGATGAGGTTGATGATGTGCCTTGGAGGTCACCGTCAGAGATGATTGCGTGAGTGGCTGGGGTTCAGAATTCCTTGTCTGTTTGTAGGTTGTCATATACAAAATTAGTTGTAGTGTTGCGTAGAATATTGCATGTACTGTAGCCCAAATTATTTTACTGATCAGAATTACATGTTAAGTTATTTCTGAAGCTAACCAATGTATATATCATAAATGAGTTTTACTGTACTTACTCTGAACCAGAGCAGTTTGTTTGATAATGGTTCACTACAGGATCATCAAGGGATTTCCACCTGTCTCCCCATATATTGGTGTGAGTCCCACCCTCTGTTACCTGTTGAAAGAAAAGAAGCCCCTCTGTTGCCTACAGCTAGCACAGGTAAGACTACTGTTAAATTTTCAATTGCTGCTTTGTAGCACTTAAGCAATAAAACAATATATGTATTTAGGCTATTATATATGTTTGTATGAAAAGAATATATATATATATATATATATATATATATATATATATATATATATATATATATATATGCAGTAAAAGTCCATTAATCTGATGAGCTGGAGATCAGAAGTGTGTCGGATTATTGGTTTCATTAGGTTATCAAGAAATACCCCTGAAAACACAACCACACCAGAGCCTCCACATAAGTCTGGACAATTTTTGGTTTCACACATCCAATGATTTTCTTGTGTTGCTAATATTTTCCTGGTAAGACATTTAGTGAATTGATTGATGTTCTACATAATTTCCTTCACAATGGATAGCTTTTGAGTTGTGATTCTTTTCAACTTATGCTTTCCCCTCATCTCCAATAATCTTGGGAGAGTTATGAGAAATTGGGGCTTTCTGGTGAGGGAGCATTACATTGAGTTAAGCTTTTTGCAGAAGAGATTGAGAATTAACAAAATCACATAGATATCTCAAAAACAATGTACACCTTTAGTGGTGATGAGAGTGGTAGCTACCATGAGCATTGTTATTATTGATGAGCAGCAGCATTGTCAATGATTCCCTGCATTGATTTCTGTCGGTGTAGTAGGCTTTTTTCTACCCCTACATTTTCTTGTATAATTAGGTTAGGTTAGGTTAGATTACAGGCCAGCTTTCCCCTCTTGCATAAAAAAATATCCCACCACTCACAATAAATGATACAATTCCTCATATGCATGTGACTAAGCTTCTGTGGATAACATACAATACTTCCATGTCATTCAAGCAATACATTTATTTTAGTATTTCATCATTGTACTATAATGTGTAATGTTATGGACTTAGTATGTTAGGAAAACGTCAGTAGCAACACCTACTTTCATCCCTTGCCGCTAAGGTGTATCTGGTGCCTGGTTTGAATTTGTGCAGAGACCTAATTTTAGCCATGAATTAATTTTTCTCCTACTAAAAAAAATTAACATTATTGTGAGAATCATATCATTGGTGTTTGAATGAACGGACTTTTATCATATATATATATATATATATATATATATATATATATATATATATATATATATATATATATATATATATATATATATATATATAAACACAAACATATGCACCATATTTCTGGTCATCTCTCATATCAGTTATATGTGTGTACACAAACACACTAGAATATATATTCAAAATGAAATTGGTATTACTAACAAATTTTCTTGGTGGAATTGTGCAGATTAGATAATGGAAAACATCTTATAACATACCATCTTTATCATAATCCAGAGTAATCTGTGTACAGTAATCTCTCAATATATGAAAAGGATAGGGATTTAAAAAAACCTTTTTATCTTAATTTTTCTTTTGACAAATAGTATGCTTATATTTGTTCTTTATTTAATGCATTGAAATAAGATACATTGATTATGAATTTTTTTCTCATAAATATTTGAGGTAATGAATAAAATGCACTTTTGTTTATAATGTATTATGTAGGAATAATATTACTTGCACATATTACTGTGGCAGTTATCAGAAGGCTTATATTACTTTTAATGTAGTCTAGATATTTATTCATATTACTTGCAAACTATAACTTGGTGTTAACTAGTACCAGAGGATTGAGCTGTTAATACAGGGAAGTTGATGGAAATAAGAATCTGTTGTAGGAAGCCAAGTCAAAGAATAAAGAAAAAATGGTGGCTTTTTGTTGCACGGCTATTCATAAGATTGAACAAGGTCCCTATAACATCTTGATAAAAGCATTGACACCATTGTATACTTTATATTTTATAGTGTCTGAACATACCTTAGTCAATCTGTAGAAGCTGGGTCATTGGTAGGTCATTATGACAAAGAAAAAAAAGTGCCACAATAGCTTGGGAGCACTTGAATGGATTGATATAGTGTGGATGGACACTGTTAGATATCTTTTTCTTTTTCATTACTCACAAAAGTGTGGTGATTTGAAATATTTTTTGTCTTATATGAGTTTTAGGATTCATACATCAGTCCTTCATATAATGAGGGGTTACTGTATTGTGTAAGTATCAGTAACAGTGTTTGCAATGTGATGGTGAAAGAAACTACAGGATGAAGTTGAAATACTCAATTCTATAACATTTTAATTGGTCTTGTTTAGAAAATGTCATATCTTCAAAGAAGACTAGAACTATAACAACAGAGAAATAGTGTTTCACTGTGTTTTCTTTTATCACCATGACAGTCTACTCACTTACCTCACTTACACAAAAGGCAATTTTGTTACACATCTTTAACCAACTTAAAAACATCAGCCTTGGTTATTGTGCTGGAGACAGAATGAGCGTGACCCACATTGAATATTGCAAGTGTTTACATATGAGATGTGTTTGTCATTGGTGCATAAAGTAAATTTTGCATCACCATAGCAATACAACTAGGCAAACTAGGTAAATACATATTCAACCATCTGCCACTTTCAGTTTATATCCAGTCCAAACTATTTTAATGCTGGTTAGTTGAAAATTAATCACATTTTTAATGGACATGCAGCTATATTTCAAATAATTGGAAGACAGATTAGAGAGAAAAAACACAAATTATCATTGTTGGGTATATCTTGGTTGATACCAGTCTATATCAATTTCCCATCAAGCATTTTACACTTTTGTTACAAGTGTTTTCAATATATTCAAGAGGAATATTTTTGTATTACAGTATATTTAATCATACTGTTATTAAAAATGAAAGATGATCACCTTTAGAAGCTAACAAATTTAACTAAGAAAGTGCCCAGAATATTTCGAATACCAGATTGTACTAAAGTGTGTATTTTTTATTATTAAAGTAAGAAACCCATTTCTACACACTACAATACAACAAGCAAGGAAAATTTATTGATCATTTTTTGTCCTTCAGAGGAATTCAGTCTTTGACGAAGACGTAAAATCTAAATGTTTGGGTAGTCATCAGTATTTTATTTATTTTGTTTATTCTACTTTTTTAGTTTACCAGAAATAATCAGAACTACCAAACTCTAGATTAATTACAGTTGTTTGCTTTTGTCATTTTTTTAGATGTGAATCTCATATTAGCTTCATAAATCACATGCTTACTCTTGCATTTGTTTTCATTGCATAAAAAGAAAAAAAGTTTGAAAAACTCAGGTAAAGCAAATTAAATTCTGTTGAACACCATGCTTTATAAAATGAATGATAAGTTGTAATTTATTAATGTTATGAAAGGATTTGTAAGTCAAACTGTATTCTATTACCTGACAGTTAATCAGTGCACCACATGTCTATATACCATTTACTGGCAAGAGCTGAAACCACAGTATATATATATAGTAGCACTGGACTTTGGAATAATATAAATTATGCTATGTTGTGTAGTTACAGTATTAGATAGAATGTTATTGGTTTGTTGCTGTGTTCAGTCTTTATTCCATCAGTTTTAAGTTCTATTGCTGTCTAGTTAATAACTTTTCTTTATCCTTTCAGAGTAGAATCAGATCTGTAAGTCTTGCATGATAATTGTTGTGTATTTTCTCTTCATGGTTTCACGACTGGCTGAATTACTGTTAGCCAGCGAGAGCAATAACCCATTCATTGATTGATTAAGCAATATTACAAACCCTTTGGCTTAATGATGATGCATTTCACCACTTTATTATATGACTACACCCATGTAAAGAGATTGGCCCCACCAGTAGCAACTTTTGTTATTCTGTACTTATACACATGAATGATTAGTTTTGAAGATTTTATCAGATGTTTTACCAAACATAGCATGCGTGAATGCTACACTGATCCATTACTTTGTCCATTGTATGACCTAATACTAAGTGGTAAAATGTGTCATTACACCATGAATGGGAGAAAGTATATTGCTTTTGGAACATGTCAAAGGAGCGTTAGCTCGCACTGGCTCATGGTTGCTTTATTTGCACCACACTGCTGTTATTTCCATCATGAAATTAATTGCATTTCAGTATCACCATAGTAGTTCAGAGGTTTTTCTTTTCTTTTATATAGCTTACTTTAGTTTTCATTAAGCAATAAAATTTATAAAGAATGTATTCAGTATTTTCCTTTCTTACATATTGATTAAGCAGTATCTAAGTTCAAGACATTTTTAAAGATTATCTTCATTGTGATGAAATATGATGATCCCTTTCAAATTTAGTAAAAGTTAGTGGTGGCTGAACTCAGTTTTGTGTGTTTCTCCTCTAACCTAGAAGTGGCCATATGATAGAGAAACTATACTCACAATGAAGCACATTGCTGTGTTTGACTCACCTCAGGTGGTTCATAAGAGGACAGCTGGATCACTTGTTCTTGCTTGAATAAGTATTTTTTGAGATCAGGAAGCTTTTTATTATTGTTGAATTTATCTATTCTTCTTTAACAATATGCTTTTTTATAATGTTTGAAGTTGATTTTTAGTTCATTCATAGAAAATATATCTAATTTGTAATTTTTTGAGTAGAATATATGTATGCCAAGTTGAAAGCTGTCAGTGAGAATTTCTCATGTCTCCATTTGTTTTCTTTATCTGTGACCTTTACTATGCTTCTTTTTTATTTATATTAACAATCTCTCACTCTGTGACTTGCACTAAAAAGGGATTTTTATGTATATACATGTATATGAATCTTCAGTTTACTTTAAGACATATATACTGAGTGATCAACCATTGAATATAGTTATTTTTATGTTTTGTGAATTTCCATTTTATGGAAGTTGCACTTACATTCTAATTAAATTTGAGAGATCCTCATCTGCTCTCTTCTAAGCATTAACCGATTGTATCTTATCATTTCTCATCACTGATTTTTCCCTAAATTCCTCACCACTCACACAACTCATCTGGTCTCCTTTTGTTGCATAATTCCCCAGTTTCTAACCAAATGTAAAAGTATTAGTAACATATCTATTCTCTGCACAAAGCAGGATTGGCATATGACAGTAATGCTGAGCTCCAGTTGCAAAAATATGTGATACAGTTAATTTAGGTAAGTTTGGTAAGAGAACCCCTTGGTATTAGTCTCAGTTCAGGTCTTGAACTTAGGATGGTAAGAATTTCAGAGTTTCATATACTAACTCATATTTGTGTAGCTTTCTGTAGACATCAAAATCTTGTCTCTTACCCTAGAAAGCTATATAATTGTTTCTTCATTAACCGGTATTCAATGGTCCTCATGTCTGTATAATAGTGCATGAGTGACTGTGAGCTCATGCACTTTGTTGATGACCCTCCTCACCATTTAGCCAATTCAGTGGCCTTCCACCAACTTAGGTAAATTTGATGCTGTTGAAATTGACAGCATAGCAGACTGTCAATGCACCTTGCCAACCCCACAACTGTAGCCATCCTCTGCCTTGTGTATCATTGATGTCGAGAATACAAAAAATGTTATCACAACTTGTACATATTTTGTCCCTATTTGCCCTGTCATGCACCATGGTAACAAAAAAAATTGTAATCAGCACATGTGTTTTGCTGATATCCCTTGCTTACTCTCATTTCACCCATGATTACCTCCATGCCCCTTGTCACTTTTCTTGACATTCTTCAGCTGTCATAAATAAGGAACACTCTGAATGGTTTGATATAAAAGTACATACTTTGTAATAATGTTGTGGTGTGTTCATTTTTTTTTTTTTTTCTATTGTGACTATGAGTTCACATTTCATACACTGTTGTTTCAACTTCATGATAGTACAAGTGCAATACCAAGCACATTATGTAGACATGTACCTTTATTCTTACAGAGATTCAGTTATGTGCTCTAAACATATGAGTGGTCAGAATGTCATCCTATAAGACAAGATTAGATAACATTAAACGCTATTGACTCACTTATAATTGTTTTGACTTCTTTTAAATAATCTAAGGCCATATGCAGGATTTGTACATATTTTGAAAATTATTGTAGGTTATAGGATTGCAATGTTTTAGCTTGCCATTTTATTTTGAGATCATTAAGGTAATTTGTCACTGGAAACCAAGTCACAAAAACAGAAGAGTAGAGCATAAGAGTCAATAACTCAGACGAGTAGCTCAGAGCAGTGTAACTGATATTGTAGTAAGATGACCAAACTATAAATCAAGAGGTACCTGTATTCACATTTTGTGGCTTAAAAATCTAGGAAATGTATCACTAGACAACTTGAATGAAACAGTGAAGTGGTCAGAAACACAGACTGATAACTACATCACACAATTACTAGTAATAGAAATGTGTTGTGGAAGGCTATTTGAATTTTTTTATTCAAGTTTTCTTTTTTTTTTAAATTCAGAGAGACTACTAAGAGTTGTAGGAACTTGAAAAGAGATAGGATACCGAATATTGAAATTTTAATTACATTTTACTGTATAGAAATTGCTAGATGTTTTGAAGATTTTTAATAGTTGCATCACCCATAATTACAGACAACAGAAAAATATTGTGCCACAGTATGAATTCTCATATCTAATACATAGTTATTTTGTTTTGTTTGATCAATCTTATAGGTTAAATTTGACTCTTGCAAGAAAGTAGACTGGTAACACATGGGAACTTTTAGCATATTTTCAATCTCCAAGATCAGTAAAAGAAAAATTAAACCATTATATTATTGTTTCATGAATTATATTGGGCTGTTATTTCTTTTGTTTTAACCATATGTATTGGTGCTAAGTGTGTGTGAGTGGATGAAATGGCTACAGGATTTTCAGAGAATTTGCAAAATATCAGCTTTTTTCTTTTTATGAAAAAGAAAAAGACTTGCCATTAGTAAATTTCATCACACTGCAGTAGTATATTCCTTGAATTTTTAAATTTTGTATATGATAGTGAGAAAGTTGGACTTTTGCCTTTTTTGTGAAATGAAAGAAGACTCAATTTCAATTCTGAGAACTTTTTTTCATAAATAGATTAATAGTTGCTAATTTGCCTTTACATATAAAATCAGAATGAAAACCTTCTTTAACAGGGTTGTCTGATATATTATTTAGTCTACATTTTATTATTTTTTCCATTCTCATTCATAGCAAAACTTCAGCTTGCTGAGTGTTTAGTTTAACAGCCCAATATTCTCATATGCATCTTATAATAATGGCATAGTAAGTTTTTCCAAGGGATCTTTATTACAACACCAACATTGAACTCTTGGACAGGTTTTTTGCATTATGCTGACTCATAGTTTTCTGATTCTCTGTAGGCACTATTGTTTATTTTTTATAGGAAAGTTGAGCAGATATACACTGGAACAGCATTTTGCTTTATGTGACTTTCTGAAGGTGAAGACTGAAAATATGTTATTATCTGGTATATTATTGTATGCTTCTCATTTATTGTGTGGTGGTGATAATATTATATAATGTGATACTCTCATAAGGTACTGCTTCTTTTTACTTATATATATATATATATATATATATATATATATATATATATATATATATATATATATATATATATATATATATATATATATATATATATATATATATATATGTTTTCACTAAAATAGTTTATATTAAGCACATATACCAGGGGGGAAGAGACAAAGTGGCTACCTACATGAAATCATAATGAGGTGTATTGTCAGATTTAAGAATATGTTGCAAATTACAGTGTATTATTTAGATGTCTCAACATATAGGAGTTTATTTGTCAGATATCCATGAAATGCATATCTTTTGTTGGGTAAATATAGTTAAATGTATAAGTAGGCAATAATGTTTCTGAAACTGTTTTGAATGCCTCCTGTTATATGAAAAATCATAAATGATCATACCAACAATCATATTTGTAAACAAGTTTAATTTAGAATTAAAGAAAAGGATTCAAAATCCAATTGCTGGAACTTATTACTTGGGAAATCTTTGTGGTATATGAAGAATATATGGTGATAGATATTAGATAAAGAATATGATATATTTATACTAATTATTGATGCTGTGAAGAACATAATATAATCATTAACCATTTGGAAATGCATATACGAGTATAGTGCAAGTTATATGCAAACTCTAAGAAAAACATGCATGTATATAGTGAATCATGACAATACATAATTGATATTCATTAGTTGATGATTCTATCTGGAACGGTTCTGGAACAAATTGGGACAAAATTAAGATTTAATAAAAAAGTAGTAATAATTAACAACACTAAATATGAAGCTGAATATTACCAGACCAAAAAGGAAGGTGTGAAATCAGCATAACTGAACTGAATCTACCCTGCAGGTTTGTGATCACTGTACCTACCGCAGTGCCAAGGAGTACAATTGGCAAAATCGTGCTGTCATCCTGGCTGCTGATTATGCAAGCAATGGTATCTACAATTTTATAATTCCTCTCAGAGCACATTTCAGGTGAGTTATTACATGTAGGTATACTAACTGTATGCCTCTCCATCTCTTGTGGCCTCACTGCACAAGGCTTTCTTCTTCCTTATTCTCACCCCTATTCTGCCAAACTCTCTAATGCAAGAGTTAACCAATGCTCTCAATCATTCATTTCATTCACTGGTAAACTCTGAAACTCCCTACCTGCTTCTGTATCTGCAACTTCCTATGACTTGACTTTAATAGATACATTGTACTGCCATACACTGCCAGACTTTAAATAGTACAATCACCCACATGAAAGTTAATGAATCATTTCTTAATAAGTAGTGTTGAATCATTAGATGCTGGTAGCATAGGTAGGGAGTGGAAGGCATGTGAATGCCTCCTTCTAGCAGAGGTTATTGAAGCACATTTCAACTGATCTACAGTAAGTGTCATGTACTTCATCAATTTTATATCAGTATCACTTCTGTGCTACAGGGCACATTCCCCTGAGAAAAAGCACATTTCAACTGACCTACAGTAAGTCTCATGTACTTCAATTCTTTTGGGCCTTTAAGGTGACTGGCAAATCATAGACTTTTTATTTTATTGTCTTTGTTGCCCATGGCTAGCTTCCCCCTCTTATATATATATATATATATATATATATATATATATATATATATATATATATATATATATATATATATATATATATAGTGAAACTTTGGGTTGCAAATTCAATTCATTCCATAATATAGCTCATATCTTGAAAATTCACATCTTGAAACAGATTTCCCCATTTAGAATAATGTAAATGTAATTACTCCATTCCACACCTAAAAATATCAACATAAAATCAATTAACATGGCTTTTATGCAAAGTATAGATTTCTATTTGATTTTTGTTAGACTAAATATTAAGCATTAAAATTCTTTCTCATTTTTTTCTATACAGGAAAAAGACATTACTGAACCCTATTATCCTCTTGCTTGAGCGAAGACCAGATGTTGCCTTTCTTGATGCCATCTCTTGGTTCCCTCTTGTTTATTGGATGTTGGGCTCCATTGACTGGTAAGTCTCTTTCCATTCTTAATTCTATTTTAAAGAATTATGATTTATTTTATAGAATTTTGTGGAATTATTTTGGGAAACAAAAGTGTAATTTAATTTAGTTTACTATTGCAGCAATTGATTTTTGTGAACATTGGGTGAAAAATTTATCTTTTGTTTTCAACTGAATAATATTAAGTAATAAAACTAAGAAATCAACTCAAAATGAAATCTAAAATAATATCCAAATGCAAGTATGGTGTGTTTGTATTAGGCATTCTCACTTGTACTAGTGCTATGAAATATCATTGGATATTTATGCAATTTGTGTGAAACTGGTGATTATATTGCAGCCTTGATGACTTGCTGCGAGCCGGTATTAATGTAGCAGAAAATGTGGTAGTGGTTAATAAGGAGCTTAACAACTCTGCTGAAGAAGACACCCTATCAGACTGTAACACCATCGTTGCCGTCCAGACCATGTTCAAGTAGGCCAATGTCTTAGGTTTTTAAGATCAATTAATGCCTGTCATCTTGTCAATCTCTCTATCCATTCATATATATATATATATATATATATATATATATATATATATATATATATATATGTGTGTGTGTGTGTGTGTGTGTGTGTGTGTTTTATCATTTCAGCAAATGAAAAGCAAAGATGTGTTCTAGTTTGCAATATTTTCATATCTTAATGTTACTGTTGCATGCATGGTTTTGTTCTCTTTCTTGAGTTCAGTGGTTCAGGTCTCATATTTCCCATTTAAGGTAAGTAATTGGTCAAGTGCTTGACTTGAAAAATTTTATTCTCTCTTATTTCATATATGTATGAATAATCTACTTGAAATCTACTATGATAAATTATAATTAATTCATTTAGTGGTTTATTACAATACTTCATGAATTTCAAAGGAGTGGAAATTCATTTTCTACCATACTCATCAGATAATCAAAAGAAATTATTTATTGATTTTTGTTTATTTTATGTGTAGTTAGCAGCAATTTTTTTTGTTATATTTATCTTATTATGATGCAGGTATATATATATATATATACACACACACACACACACACACACAGACACACACACACACACACACACACACACATATATATATATATATATATATATATATATATATATATATAGATATAGATATATATGGTGTGAACAGTATTTGTTTGCAAAATTACTGTCTCAGAGGTAATGACACAGTGGTTTAACTTTTTGAGATATTCACCAAATTTAGGCCAGTATGTCTTCATGACTTGTTTTGTCGATATCACTCAATGAACCCGCCTTAAGCTTCAATGACAACTTCAAGGCACCCTTAAAACCTGGCCACAGGCTTTTGTCACTGTCTTTCAATGTGCAATGTGGATCCCAGAAGGTCCTGGTGATCCTGGCCTCCTGCTCATTCTTTTTGTAACAGCTTGATCTGTCAGTGTCTTATCCCATTGCACCCCTTACAAAGAAGTCAAGGGGGTTGCAGTCAGACAAGCTGGAAGGCCAGATGTCAGATGAAGTGTGGGTGATGAAGTTCTCTGATACCCAGGTCTTCTAGCTGGTATGGCAGGATGCTAAGTCTTGCTGCCATGCATATGGCCTACCTGCAGCTACATGGTCGATCCAGGGCCTCACTACCTTCCTCATAATGTGGATTTGGCCACCAGTACTCAGCTTTATGTCCTCAGGGAAGAACTGGGATGGTATGACATCACCTTGACTGCTGATGACACTGAAGACCATGCTGGAAACTTTCTGTACATGATTCTTGGGATGTTTGGGGGTGAGACAGGAAGCGTTTCATCCATGCCTTTTTCCGTTGCAACAGTATGCATTGAGTTGCTGGGTACATTGTCAGTGATCTGAACTTCAACGACAAATTCTGGTGTTCTGACAGTGTCAGATCATCAGTCATGCATTTTCCTCTTTGATGTTACTGTGTAGTCAAATCTTAGATCTTCCATTTCCTTTTTTACCTTTTCTACCATCCTCCTGCTGACACTGAGGAAGTTTGAGATCTCATTTGTCATTTCAATGCAGATTCCAAGGAGAACTCTGTGTCTCTTCCACAGAGTTGGAGGTTCAAAATTGTCCATAATAAGCTATTCCACAAAACAAAGAATAGAAATATAGTAGTCACTGTTTTCATGAAGACAAGACTGACAAAAATATACATGAAAATATACATGAAATTACCAATTGAAAAGTGCAAACAAATATTGTCCACACCTTGTGTGTATATATATATATATATATATATATATATATATATATATATATATATATATATAGATATATATATATATAGATATATATATATATATATATATATATATATATATATATATATATATATATATATATATATATATATATATATATATATATATATATATATATATTATGTATGTGTATACAGTAAAACTCCATTATCCAAAAAGCAGGGGACCAGAAGGGGATTATCCGTTTCTTCAGATTATCAGGATATACATCTGAAAATGACACCATGCCGTGACCTCCATACATGTTCAGACAGTTTTTTTATTTCAGAAATCTGACAATTCTCTCACATTGCTTACATTTCTGTAGTGAGATATATAGTGAATTGATTGATATTTTACATCATTCACTTTGTCAATGGATAGGTTTCAAGTTATGTCTCTTTTCAAATTTTGCCTACATTTCATCACCAACAACCCTGAGGGACCTTTGGGAAATCAGAGTTTGGGAGCAAGGATGCATTAATATTAGTAATATTTGTTGCAGAAGAAATTGAGAATAAAAAAATCACATAAAAAATCTTTGAAAATGCATAAATTACACCCACACCAACATTGTTGGTTGCAGCAATGGCTTGTTATTGATGAGCAGTATTGCCAACAATTCTCTAAGAATATTTCCTTTTTTCATGCAGTAGGTTTTTTTTCATCCTCAGAGAACAGGTAGGCAGTGATCACTGCTCAGATCACTGCTTGCCTTGTATTTTGATATTTTGTATTATACTCTCTCTCTCTCTCTCTCTCTCTCTCTCTCTCTCTCTCTCTCTCTCTCTCTCTCTCTCTAGAAGTTGTTTTGTACAGGGTTGAAGTAAGGTTCATGGTATCCTGTCTCCATATCTCCATTTATCCAAGACTTCCTTGAATTTATGTATGTTGGTTGCTGTAATAACCTTTTCATTTAGTCCATTCCAAATGTCCACAGTTCTATGTAGAAAATTATACTTCCTAATTGTCTGCACACACGGTTGTGAACAAAGGCTCCTGGCCTCTTCCTCTCGACTGTGGTGATGTGAATAACAACATTCTCTTGCATTCTGTCTGTGGTTTTATATTTAGAAACTTACAGTGGCACCAAAAAGTCTTATTAGTAGTGAAAATAAGCCTAAATGGAAGGATGAAGTGACGACCATTGAATGGAAGAAGAAAATTATTGATAAATACAAGAAAGGAACAAGAATCAACAATTTTGCAGCTGAGTATTAAATGGCAAAATCTACAGTAACTACCATACTGAAAAACAAGGACACTGTGAAGGGAGCTAATGTTGTGATGAGTGCAAAAAAGCAACTTAAACAAGCTACAACAGTAGAAGACATTGTTAATATTTTTTTAAAAATTTACCTACATTGAAATTTTTGTAAACTGAAAATTTGCTAAGGTTAGAATAAATTACCTGATTTATAGTTATCAGTAGTCAAATTTTTTGATACTTGAACAGCCATTTGTAACAAATTAAGTTTGAGTATTAAGTATCCATTGTCTGTGTGTGTGTGTGTGTGTGTGTGTGCAAAAACAATCTCTGCTGATTTTTATTGTTGCATGAAAATAATTGATTGGAAAAATGAGTTAGTTTTTTTAAAATAACACATTCATGCAAAATATTGTTTTATAAATATTACAATTTATTGACATTTTCATTTGATTTTGTTAATGTGATTGAAAGATTATATATTTTATTGGAATACTTTTCACAACCGTGTTGGATAAGTTTTACTTACTGATTATTATGTAGCCTGTAATTTTTCAGGTTCTTCCCCAACATCAAAATCATCACGGAGTTGTCACAGTCGTCCAACATGCGCTTCATGCAGTTCCGAGCTCGGGATGCATACGCCCTCCACCTGTCTAAGATGGAAAAGGTACACCTCTCCCCACATGACCATATTGATGGACCTGAGCGGATAATCGAGTCATTGTCACCGGTAACAATCTCGCTGTTGCTGTCATTAGTGTTTGGTCTAGTGTACATGTCGTCCCCAATCCACCTTAGTCGACCTGACCCAGACCAGTCACGCGTAGCAGCCTATTACGGTAGCTGCCAGCTTGTGCCAACTTGCACAAGTGTCACATTGCCGCTTGGGGACAATACAGAGGCTCATGTTAACCTACAACAACACTTGATGTCAATTCAGAGAGCATGACACATACATTACTGTTATCTGACATGCATTCTGATGTCTTTGTACTGTACTTAATTTTCTATATAGTACTATCTGTATCTGAAACACTCTTCAAATGGCCCACATTATCGTGTTTGTTGCCAACACAGCATATTCAGTAAGATTTAATTTTTAGAAGCATAAGCTACCACAATACTTCATACCTAGATCATATTTCACTTGTTGAGTTAAGTGTGTTCTGGCATTTTCTGAGGTGGTTATGGAGGCCTGTGAGGGAGTTTTAGGTGGTGGTTTTCCTGTCACCTTCCATCCCCTCTTAGCCACAGGTGTAGACTGTATGGAGTGTAGCTGGTGCTTGTGGCTGTCTCTAGGTACAATAGTGTCTGTTTTTTGCTGCCTCACATATATACACTCAAGACATTAGTTAGGTGACAGTTAGAAATGCCTTACTAGTATTGGACGCTGGCTGTAGAAATAATGTGAGTAAATCTTCAGCTTGTCTTTCTTAAATTCAATTTAGAAATAACATTCTTGCATCAAAATTCTATTTAGTATATATATATATATATATATATATATGTATATATATATATATATATATATATATATATATATGATAAAAATGTGTAAAGCTGAAGTTTTACTGCAGTTATGCAAATTTGCTTGACAGAAATAGTATTGTGTTCCAGCAGCTTCATAAAACTAAGAAGTAAAATGTTAGCAAAGCTCATCATATAATACCACTTTCACAGTTCTGAAATTATATATATATATATATATATATATATATATATATATATATATATATATATATATATATATATATATATATTATATATTGATAATCAGACACTGAGTGTAAAAATGTTTTTCTTGTCATCTTTTAACCACTGCATATATATATATATATATATATATATATATATATATATATATATATATATATATATATATATATATATATATATATATATATATAATCATATATTCATATAGTATACACATACATATACAGGGTGTAGACAGTATTTGTTTGCAAGATTACTGTCTGGGAAAGAATAACACAGCGGTTTAATTTTGGAGGGAGATATTCACCAAACTTGGGTAATTTTTTCATGACTTGTTCAGTCAATCTCACTCAATGAACCCGCCTTTCCCAATGTAGGCCCTTGAAGGACCTGACAATCCTAGCCTCCAGCTCATCCTTCATGTTGCAGTTGGATCTGTTACTGTCTTACTCCATAAAGTTGAGAGGGTTGCAGTCAGACAAGATGGGAGGCCAGATGTCAGGTGAAGTGTGGTTGATGAAGTTTTCTGACGGCCAGGCCTGGGTCTCTCTGGCTGGTATGGCAGGGTGCTGAGTTTTGCTGCCATGTAGCTGCCACCTGCAGCTACATGGTTGATCCAGGGCTTCACATATCTTGCTCAGAATGCAGATGTAGCCATCGGTGGTCAGCTTGAAGTCCTCAAGGATGAAATGGGGTGGCTTGACATCACTTTGATTGCTGAAAACACCGAAGACTATGCATGTTACTGAAAACTGTCTGCATGACTCTGGGCATGTCTTTGGGTGAGACAGTGAGCCACCTGTTGTTCTGGGAATTGATCTTCTGGTCTTAGCAGAAGCCTGGCTGTCAGAGAACCTCATTGACCACATTTCGTCTAATATCTGGCCTCCCAGCTTGCCTGACTGCAACCCTCTCTATTTCTTTGTGTGGGGCACAATGGAATGAGACACTGACAGATCCAACTGCAACACAAGGGACAAGCTGAAGGCCAGGATCACCAGGGCCTTCATTGACCTACATTGGGAGACAGTGACGAAGGCCTGTGGCCAGTTCTATGGCCATCTTAAGGCTGTCATCAAAGCCAAAGGTGGGCTCATTAAGTGAGAGTGGCAGAATAAGTCATGAAGACAAACTTACTCAAGTTTGGTGAATATACCTCAAAAAATTAATATACTTTTATTTTTCCTAGACAGTAATCTTCCATACAAATACTGTTGTGCCATATATATATATATATATATATATATATATATATATATATATATATATATATATATATATATATATATTATGCTCAATAGCGATAATGGGACACTAACGGTAATGGGTAAGAGGATTTTGCCCACTAAGGTTAAAGTTTTAGTTAGATTGAGGTTAATGAGCAACCCAATAACGTTATTGACTAACTATCACTTTTGAGCACGACACACACACACACACACACACACACACACACACATATATATATATATATATATATATATATATATATATATATATATATATATATACAGTGCCTGCAAAAAAATCTTAACTATACACACAAATTTCTGTATAGAAATCGTCATTCTAGCCATAGGAAAAAGGGGCATACATAGTGGTGACTTATTTGGCTAGACTACACCCAGGTAAACACTCTACGATGCCACCACCATTCAGTTAACCATTAAAAATCTGTGAGGAAAGATTGCCTTCACTCTGCTGTTTGGTACCCCATTTTTTTTATACCTGCCAACTTTGACACCCTACAACTCGCCTCTTGGTCATCACAATAGGCAGGACAAAGCTCACCATGGAAGAAAAGACCCAGGCCCTTACCTTGTCAGATCAGGGAATATCAGTCATTTGTGTGGCTGTGAACATGAATGTTACAAGGATGACAATCTACAGCTTCATAAATGCAGCTACTGCAGCCCTACTCAGCATCTTACCCTAGCAGAAGGAAGGCTCTGAGTGATTTTCTTTGAAATAACAGCATTCAGGTAAGGATCTGCTTCATCTCATGCTTCAGGAGCTTGTCAGTCCTTGATGATGACTACCTTGGCTCCCCAATAGCCTTCCTGCTGGGATAAGGTGGCAAGTAGGATCACAGCAGCTGCTTTTATTAAATTCTAGGTCACCATCCTTGTGACCTTCAGGTCCATGGCCACATGAATGATTGACATTCCTTGCTCTAACATGGTAAGGGCATGAGTCTTTTCTTTTGGTGGCCTTTATCCAACCCACTGTGATGACTGAGAGGGTGTGTTGTAGGGTGTCAAAGTTGGCAGATATGAAAAAATGTAGTGCTTAGGAGCAGGGTGCAGGTAATCTTTCCTCAAAGAACTCTGATGGCTAACTGAATGGTACTGACATAATAGTGTTTGACTGTGTTCTAGCCTACCAGGCAGTTACCTCTGCCCCTTTTCTCTTATGGTGGGAATGATGATGTCCTCTATAAGAAAATTTGCATGTATAGATTTTTATTGCATCTCACATGAATAGATTTCTTTTGCATACAGTATATATATATATATATATATATTATATATATCTATATATATATATATAGATATATATATATATATATATATATATATACAGTATCATCAACTCATGATATTCATTGAATGAACACTCTTCACCCTCTACCACATGTGATACCGGTAGACTTGCTGCGAGTTCCATTGCTCGCACAGTGGAGCTGAACGAGTCCTTTTTGCATTATAGGAGAGGGAAGATAAAAGATGGTGGTCAAATTATTTTTCTTTTACAGTTGATGACAGGATTTTTTTTAAAGAGAAACTGTTTAAACACACACACACACACACACACTTTTGGATAGTATTTATGGTGCTACTCCAGTAACAAGCTGCAAGAACACAGTGAGGCAAGCAACAGGTAGTGGTAGATGGCCGTGATGAATGGCAGGCTGGCATGCTAGTGCCTTTATCTTTCCTGCCAGCTGGCCTGTTCTTGTGTTCCCTACCCCAACACACACTTGCAGTTGCTGGGGTGGAAATGCATGACATGTGTTTCATAAGTCATGATCTACTTGTGTGTCTTTGTCATGCTTCTTTCCTTTTTTGACTTGAGTTGTCATGGCAGCTACAGTTCAGTTCATGATAGATGAATGTGTGCTAGGAGTGAGAAAACAGTTCTCTTAAGGTTTCCTCCTTCATGGGTGTTGTGGGAACTGATATAGGGTGCCTGTGATGACCAGTGTTTCAAAATCATCAAACTCTTGTCTTTCTTTCTTGTGAGATCTGATTAACCAATGACAACTTCTGTTTCTGCACCTTCATTTTCTTGCTGTAACTGTAAGTTTTTCCTCATGTGTAACTTACAAAAATGTAGTTATTATGCAGGCTGGTGAGATGAATGAGAGCTATTCATGAACTGTTTGTGTGGATCTTACAAATTGAAGAATGGTTGACTTAGTCACAGGAAGCAACATTCATAATCTTTCATAATTTTTAACCTTGTTTCTTTTTTACTTTCTGATATTTCTTCAGATATATCTATTCTAATAATACAATAGCTGTTTGCCAAAATTTAACTTTTTGTTGTTGGCTTCTTTGGAAACTACTAATTTTAAACAGTTCACAAAAATAGGCAAAATTTTACTGCATATACATAAATAACAAAAAATGCCATGTATAGAGATTTGGTCTTGATATCTTGTATTTTTTAATTTATGTTTTACATATCATTGAAATCTTACTAATATGTATCTTAATTGGTGTTGGTCATCAAGTGTCTAAAGAAAGTATTTAGAAAAGAAGATCTTCCAGAATAATATCATGGAACATATGGAATTCAATTTAAATGTAACAGTAATGCAAAACACATGGTTGTATCTTACAGAGCTCAGTGGAGAGAGAGAGAGAGAGAGAGAGAGAGAGAGAGAGAGAGAGAGAGAGAGAGAGAGAGAGAGGGAGAGGCAGGCTTTCAGTATAGTGGTTACAATCCACATTGAAAGTACATATTGAATATTTAAAAAAAACATATGTTATATATACCATAAGCATTCACCTTGAGACCATCAATGAAATACATGGAGTACAGGTTATTTTATGTGCATATTATCAATTCAGCTTGTGTTTTTTTATTTCCCATAGAATAAATGACACTTAGATAATTGCCACAACGAGAGAGTTAGATGACAAAGGAGATTATAGAGATGTAAAAAATATTGTGTGAGAAGATCTATAATGAAATGAATGGATTAGGTAATAGTATACTTGAAAAAAAGAGGTAGATGATAAGTTGGAGGAGATGGAGTGTGCAAAAGTGAAGTGTATGGAAAGGAACACATGGATACCTTCTGCCATGCTCTTGAGGGATTTCTGAGGTCTAGGCATCATGGGGGCATTACTCTATATAAACAATACCTAATCATTCAAAGTCTGTAGTTGTATACCTCTATAACTCAGTCAAAGCTTGGTCACCAAAAATAGAATGAAATTAACTACATAAATGAATATTAGAAATTATATTACATAGCCGGAAACCTATTCTTACAA
>CM035189.1:17966849-17977471 GCA_020233015.1 Callinectes sapidus | reverse complement strand
GGAAGAGGGAGGGAAGAAGAGGGAAGGAAGAAGAGGGAGGGAAGAAAAGTAGGGAAGAGGGAGGGAAGAAAAGTAGGGAAGAGGGAGGGAAGAAGAGGTGGGAGGGAAGAAGAGAGAGGGAAGGAAGAGGGAAGGAAGAAGAGGGAGGGAAGAGGGAGGGAAGAGAGAGAAAAGAAGAGGGAAGGAAGAGGGAGAGAAGAAGAGGGAAGGGAGAAGAGGAAGGGAAGAAGAGAGAAGGAAGGGAGAGGGAAGGAAGGGAGAGAGGGAAGAAAAGGAGGGAGAGGGAGAGGGAGGGAAGAAGAGGGAATGAAGAAGAGGGAGGGAAGATAGGTAGGGAAGAGGGAGGGAAGAGGGAGGAAAGAAGAGGGAAGGAAGGGAGAGGGAGGGAAGGGAGAGGGAGGGAAGAAAAGGAAAGAGGGAGAGGGAGGGAAGAAGAGGGAAGGAAGGAAGAAAGGGAGAGGGAGAGAGGGAGAGGGAAGGGAGAGGGAGGGAAAAAAAGGAGAGAGAGGGAGAGGGAAGGAAGAAGAGGGAAGGAAGAAGAGGAAGGAAAGAAAAGGAAGGAAGGGAGAGGGAAGAAAGGGAGAGGGAAGGGAGAGAGGGAGAGTGGAGGAAACTCGTGTAATAGCATTGGCATTTGGTAATGAATTTAAGTGGTGGTGGAGGGAAACTTTACCTCCATCCCTCCACGTTTTTCCTCCACCCCTCTCTCTCTCTCTCTCTCTCTCTCTCTCTCTCTCCCTTCGTTAGTGTCGTGTTACAAATTGTTCCTTCCTTTATCGGCATTGTGACTCTTTCCTCTTCTCTAAATGTTATTGTTCTCTTTGCTTCTTCCTTCTTCCTAACTTTACTTCTTTCTTTCTTTCTTTTTCCTTTTTTTTTTTTTTTTACTTTTGTTTCATATTCTTTTTTATTTATTTTTTTTCGGTCTTCTTTTCTTCCATTATTTTCCTCTTAGTTTTTTTTTTGTTTTATGTTTGGTTTTATTTTTCCTCTTCATCTCTTTCTTTTCTTCCTTTCATCATTTCTTTTTCTCATTCTTTTATTTCTTCTATTTCTTCTCTGACTTTTGCTTTCTTTCCTTTTATCATCTCTCTCTCTCTCTCTCTCTCTCTCTCTCTCTCTCTCTCTCTCTCTCTCTCTCTCTCTCTCTCTCTCTCTCTCTCTCTCTCTCTCTCTCTCTCTCTCTCTCTCTCTCTCTCTCTCTCTCTCTCTGTGCTTACAACACATTAATTAAATCTTCTGTCAAATCCAACCAATCACACCCACTAAACTCACCTGTGCTTATGAGCTTCACCCTTTGTGACCACCTTCCAAGGACTTGCTTTTATTTACTATATAATATATATATCTTTTGGTGTAGACTACTCTTCCTAAGAGTGCCCCTTAAATATTTACTGCAAAATTCATAATTCTATTTTGCCTTGATGTCTTATCTGACTCTGATATGGTTTTCACTTTAGTTTTTTTCAGATTTTTCTTGCATGTATGATTTTATTTTTCCATCAAAGTTTAGCTTCCTGTCACTGATGCATCAGAGGAGTTCATAATCCCTAATTTGGGATACTTCTCTGTTGTAGCATTCTTAATTAAGAGCTTGCTTGTGTTCTTGGCAATTCCTGCTGCTTGTTGCCTAGTTTTTATTAGTGTAATCTACTGAATGAATAATGAAATTGTGTAAAATAAAATATAATCGAACCATAAAATGGTACTAAGTTTTATAGCATTGATACTGTGTCACTAGCTGCATGTAGTATGAAATATGTTTATGAAATAATCACAATTGGTAGAAATTGTGGTACCAGTGAGTAGATTATTTGATCATCGAATAAAAAAAATTGACATTTTTTAATAAAATAGAAAGGAAGCAAGATAAAAGAATAATACTTGTAAAAAAAAAAAGAGATCAAAAGTGGTGGTTGGAGATGGCAGTATCCAAAAACCATGTGCATGGGAAAGCATTGTAATAGAACTTTTCAGTCATTAGCATTTTCTTAAAGAGAAGTTGCTGAGGAAAGAAGTATGCAATAGATTTTACTTTTATTGTTGAATATATGAATCTGATTACTTCATTGTATTTTTTTGAGATGAAAATATTATTTTTTTAATTTGATAGCACGGATTAGCATTATTCCTCTCACCTCTTTTATTTCATTATGTGACAAACTCATTTTTCACTCACTTTCTTCAAACTTCTGTTATATAGTTGAAAAATTTATTGGTTGGAAGCTTCTAGAAATATTCATCTTCATTAAGAAAAATGATCAAGAATAGGTATACATTGGAGACTCAATACTCAAATACCTTGGAAGTCAAATGTTTCAATACTCAAATGCAAAATTTTGACTTGGCACTCAAAAAGTACCAAGTACTCGCAAGTCTGCACTCATGGTTGTAAGCAAAGGCTCTCTCCCTGCTGCCACTACCCACCACTTGTACTGCTGTGGTTAAGAGAACAACATTCTCCAGGGTTCTGTCTGTGGTTTTTCATTTAGAAACTTACACTGGCACCAAAGAGACTTATTTTATTAGTGGTGAAAGTAAGCTAAAAAGGAAGGATGAAGGGATGACCATTGAACATAAAAAGATATCAGTATTGATAAATATGAGAAAAGAGCAAGAATCATTGACCTTACAGCTAAATTTTGTATAGCAATATCTACAGTAGCCACCATATTGAAGAAAAAAGAGACCATTAAGGGAGCTGATGTGGTGATGGGTGTGAAAAAGCAACTTGAGTTACTTGCAGTAGTGGAAGAAATGGAAAATTTGTTGATATGGGAAAATTACATATTGGTAGTCAAACTTCTTGATAAGCAACCACTTGGAATAAATTCAGTTTGAGTATTGAGTCTCTACTGTATTTTTATTTTATATGATTTGTTAATTATTTGATTATGATCAATCTTACATTTGCTGATTGTAAACCTTGTCAGTTTTCAAAGAATTCCAATATTACAGTACTACTTGTATAGTCAGTTGTCTTCACTATATGATGTCCAGCATTTCTGGGACACTTCACGTCATGACTAGAGAAATCACCATTCATGTGATCATTAAATCTAGTTACATATTTAATTCATATATGAGAATAGAATTAGTATTCAGTAATTAATATTTGTAATGAAATACAGGTATGCTTCAACTTCATTTTTTTTACTTTGTGCATTTAAAAATGGATTATATATATATATATATATATATATATATATATATATATATATATATATATATATATATATATATATATATACTCAACATTGTCTAATCTTTTGTTGAAAGTATCATATACAGATAATGCTGCAATTTGCATGCATATTTTTCATGCCTATGAGTTTACTTACTGTGGTTCTTTGTGTTTGGCATCAGATATGAACATATTTATAAATGCATGTGAGAACAGCTTGCCAGAAACAAAATTTTGTTTGTATTCATGCATAATGAATTGGTTTTAATATTACCGTTATGCTATGTAGAAAATTGCAAAATTCTACTTTAATTATATAATTGAGATCTAATGTTTCTATTTTTCCATAACTATGTTAAAAAGAGGTAGAATTTCAAACATTACCTTTTAACGTAATATAATAACTACTTTTTCCAGAATAATGATCATGGTTTTCCCTTAAGTATTTTTAAAGATATTTTGGTGTACATACATTAGTGCACTTCATCATAGACTTCCAGTGTTCTTGTCAAAACAAATGTCCAATCTTTTTATGTCATCCAAACTAAATATCCACAATTACAATATAGTGATGAATGGATTATATATTTTCATCCTGCATCCTTATATAAATTATTAAACTTAAATAACATTTGATTAATTTTGCACATTCCTGAAAGTGCTGATCTGCATTTTATGAGAAGGTACAGTCATCCATTGATTCACCTTTTCTTCTGTTTAATTCTGATAAGACAAGATTGGTTGGTCTAAGTGACTGAATTAATTAGTTTTGAAGAGAGGACCAAGTACTATAATGACTTTTCTGGTACACACTGAAATATCTGCAGCAAAGACTGACTAGTATAAAAGGGTGATATGGAGACTTTTGTTAAGACATGTAATTAAAGAGAGAGAGAGATTCTTCATTTTCTGGTCTTCCCTCCTGTACAGTTACATCTTAATAACTCTATCCTGATTAACAGTTTGATGATGATAATGATCATTATAGTATACAAATTCTTTTTACAAAAACAAGTGTAAGTTTGTTATCTGTTTTTGTATTTGGAGAATTAGTTCTGGAAAGTTTAACTAAATTTGAGTGCAATTTGTTACAAACAAAATCTATTTTCCAGTTATAGTTTGTGGCAGCTATATATTTAAAGTAGTGTCTATTTCAAGAAGTACATTCACAGTTCAAAATCTTAGTAATATCTTGAAATTATGATTATGGTGTTGGTTGCACTCCCAACCTGCTTCACATTCTTTGGACTTTGAGAGTGGAGGCCATGGCATTTAAAAAGCTGATGTTCTCTGAGGAATAGACGTAGATTCAACTTTCATTGCCAGTGATGATCTTCAATGTGAATGTTGAGTTATATCAAGCAAATTAATGGAAATCCATGCAAACTTCATAGTGAAAATGTTTTCAGTTGCAGAGGGTAGATGCTTATATAGCAACAATATAGGATGAATTCATTGATATTTGAGGATTGTGTGAACATTTCAAATGAGACAATGATGTTAGCAATTTCATGATGATCCAACAGTCTTGATACAAAATTTTCTATATTTTTTAATATTTTTGTGGGATGTCCTTATTGAGGGTTACCTTAACCAATCAGTAATTTTTTTCCGCTCCATATGTTTTCCTAGTTAATTGTTTCAATGTTTTAGGTATGCTGTACCATTTCAAGAATCCCATTTGCAGATTTCTATGGTTGATATAGTTTCATATCTGGTCATTGTTCAAATTTGAGATTCAGGATAAAATTCTGTGTTAATAAATGCCATCACAAAAATTGGTGGAATACAAATGGTAATGATGGTTGGATATCACTGGCTCATGAGAGCTATTGCTTGCTTCTGCTGCACCCAAATAACTGTGAAAATGGATCAGGCATTTGCAGCAGAAAGAGTCTTAAAGTCTTTTTATCACAGTTTGTATGTTTGTGTGTGTATGATTCACCACGGTTGCCTACTGGTCACCCAACCAGTCTTTCTCTTTCAGAAAGAGTTCAGAGCTCATACTGACTGATCTTTGGGTAGAACTGAGACCACACCACACACCACACACCAGGACAGTGAAGCCACAATCCCTCATGTTACATTCTCTACCTACATCCTGTTAGTGAACAGGGCTACACGTTAAGAGGCTTGCTCATTTGCCTCGCTACATCTGGGACTCAAACTGTGGCCTTCTCGGCCGTGAGCCAAGTGTGCTAACTATGTGTGTGTGTGCGTGTTATTCACCACAGTCACCTGCTGGTCATCCAGCCAGCCTTTCCCTATCAATCTTTGGGTGGGACTGAGACCATATCACACACTATGGACCAGGCAGCATGGGTACAATCCCTTGACTTACATCCCATACCTACTTGCTGCTAGGTGAAAAGAGGCTTGCTTTTTTGCTTCACCATGCTCAGGACTCAAACCTGGGCCCTCTCATTTGTGAGCTGATCGTGCTAGCCATTTCACTATGTGGTGTACATATGTGTGTGTGCACTGTATTCACTGTCACAGTCACCTTCTGGTCACCCAGCAAGCATTTTCCCTATGAAGTGAGCTCAGAGCCCATAGACCAATCTTCAGGTAGGGCTGAAACCACATCACACACTACACACCGGGACAATGATACCACAACCCCTCGAGTTACATCCCGTACCTACTTGCTGCTAGGTGAACAGGGGCTTGATACATATTAAGAGGCTTGCCCATTTGCTTTGCCATGCTCAGGACTCAAACCTGGGCCCTCTCAGGTGTGAGCCAAGCATGCTAACCACTACACTATGCAGTGTGTGTGTGTGTGTGTGTGTGTGTGTGACCTAAGCTAGCTCTGTTATTTGGCAGTGCAGGTTTTTGCAGTTTCCATTTAATAGTGTTTGCCAAATAGTAGCTAAAACACTTGTAATCATATCTTCAGATTGTTTTTCTACATCACTGTTTACCTTTTCTTTATAACTTAAACCATAGGCAATATATGTGCTTTTACATTTTTCAAAAGTACCAATTTATTCTTGAACTGAAGCATACCTGTATTTTATGTTTTTCTATGGAGCAGTTGGATTTAGATGATGGCTTTTAAACAGTAACAGTTTAGGATGTGTGATCATAGATTTTCTCATATTTAGATAGTTATCATCTTTGCAGGCCAGAGGTCATGATGTAGCACCATTGGAAACAAATATGTCAGCTTTTTATTTATACAGTGAAAAATTTTGTATAATCAATTGATTTGTATTAATTTATTTTAGCATTCTTGAAAGCATTATCATCTATGTTAGATCTGTTACAGCAAAGAAAGTATTGAATAATGATATGATTGAATTGAAATGACACCTACTGCAATAAGATTTTCATAAGTGTTCAGCACTTAAGATATTATGTTCTACTTATGTATGATACAGATGCTTTTATTGCATCTTTAGGAGTGAGAAAGAGAGAGGCTGAAAAAAATAATAAGCTCATTTACTATTTAGAATTTATTTCACAATTTTTCATTGTATTTATAGTCCATCTCTTTATTTGCCTGCTTTATGTAATGAAGTAGAAAATGAATGGAAAAAATTTCCTTTCCGATGTGTAGGTTGATCAAACATTGAATGCATCTCTTGTAATAGGGTATATTACAGTACAAACAGGTAAGAGCAATTCACCAATAGTAATTACAATCACCAATGAAGTAACTTGTTTAAATATTCAGATTTTGGACTCCTGCAGAGATTTTACAGGTAAGGACTACCTTTAGAAAAAGTTTAACGTGTTACTGATTAGAGATTTAGAGCAAGCAGTTCTTGTAAAAATTTGGATTGTATGCAGTGAAAGATACCACAAAATGGATTCCTTAAATAGATTCTAGATATGTACATACATATTAGTAGAAACAAGGAATACTATCCTTATGAGTGATATTTACTAATGATTAATTTGATTTGAGTGAGATTATGTAACATAGATGAAAAAAAATGCTGAAGACAATTAGATGTAAAAACAGCTCCGGCTGTATTTTATCTTGCACTTATTTTCCTCGTTCATTCCTGTTGCAAGGCTCATGTTTAATCTTTGATGTCGGTTTCTGCTATTGCAGTTTTGTCTTCATATATATATACATATATATATATATATATATATATATATATATATATATATATATATATAGATATAGATATAGATATATAAATTAGATATCAAGATATTTATACATTTATACAAACACTTATTACCTTGGTTCTTCTCAATCATCAAATATATCAAAGCCCAAGAGATGTGAATGTGGGCAGCAAGTCCAAATTACATTTCTTAAGCTTGAAAAATCTATCACACATGATATATAGTAGTAAATTACCAAAGTAATGAAAATCAATTATGATGATATATGTATGCTTTAGAATATCAATTTCACATGTTTACATATGTAATAATTCAGTGAGGTAAAAAATTTGGGTACTAACTATTATTCATTAAAAATACTGCACACTAAAATATGTTGACATGCACATTTTACTGACTTTTTTGTACATGATACAGTTTATTGACATTTATGTTGATTTTCAGTTAAGAAAGTACAAATGTTAACCTTAATTTTGCCATGTTTCCTTTCATTTTTTAAATTGTTTGAGTTAGGTTGGCATTGAAGTAACAATCTGGTCAAAGCTGGAAACCTGCATTTCACCAATGTTGGTGACCTCTTTGGTTTCATTATATTCTATGTGTTTGGTTTGGGGGAGTTATGTGACAGTAGGGTTATGATTGCCTTATCTTTGAGGAGATCTGAATGGTTATTCCTCAATATTGTGGTAACTGCATAAAAATGGTCTTTAGTTACAATCCAAATATTTACAAGCTACAGATCAACTCAACTTTGCTCACAGTGTAAAAGATTATTATTATACAGCAACAACTACAGTAATTCCAATTACAATAATGAACATGTAACATATTCATGATCTTTAGTAAAATGGAGTACAATTATATGAAATCCTGCAGAGAAAGCAGATAATATATAGATAATACAGAAATGAAGAGCAATGAACAATGGCCTGGACATATGTATACAAAATGTAGTAGGCATGTAAGATTTAGTGATGCATCAATTTGTAATTCTAAATTTGTAGGAGGCACAAGAAATTTAGTTACTAGAATAGTGAGTAGGGTTGGTGGTGTACGTGTGATGTGTGTAAGAGCTACCTCCCGCACACCTCACCATATGGTTCACAGCTTCCCCCTCTCACCAACCCAGGATGGAGACGCCTCGGGCATTGGCCATTCCTATTCTCACTTGTACGACACCACCTCTTGTTTCCTATGCCAGAGCAACAAAAGCTCAATGGTAAGTTATAGTCAATGTGGAAAGAGCCATCTAAAAGCCCAGTGTATAGCAATTTCAAAGAAAAATCTAAACCTTTCTTATAACCTTATAAGAAATGTTAATGTCAACAGTTGTGAGGCACATTTTCAAAAGGTAACTGTAGCCTGGTATTGGGGCTTCCAGATGAGCTCTATTTTATTTACTTATTCATTTATTTATCTTTTTTCTCTTTTTGTGCTGGAGTAATGATGCTAATGTGCACTTAATAGCATCTGCAGGTGCCTGATTTGTTGCTCCTATGTTCTTGTTTCTCTGGTAATGTCGTACAAAACTGGCACACATTATCAATTTACTGGCTCACATGAAGCCTCACATGCCATAGACTATATGTAGATAAATTGTTGTTCTGCACTGCCTAATTTCTCAGCACTGTCCCACCACAATTTCTTACAGTTAAAGCAATAGTAAGAGCATATGTGTATTATATCATAAGGAAAGAGAGAGCTCTGGGCTGAAACCCGTGACCATTGCTGGAGAGTTGTTCCCTTTGAAAAGGGAATTGAGCCAAAACAAGGAAAATGGTACAATATTTAATTCTTTACTTGGCATGCTGTCTTTCTTGCTTCTACAGCCTGACTGCTTTGGGGATACAGATCTCTCTTCTTTGATCTGTCTCTATGAAATCTCTAACTTTAAGAGCTGTGTTTATGTTTACTCAGGTTATCCAGTAGTATCTAGCCACACATAGCTTCATGTAAAGGTAAGGCCCGGGAATAGGGAGGGGCGTGGGGGCAGGTGATACTGTTCCCAGGGTTACCTCACGCTCCAAGCCTGGGCCACATTCCACTCTTATTATTTGTTGGGTCTTTACTTTCAGTTATGTTCCGTGTTTCCTGCATTATGGAAATCTGCAGAAGCCTTTTCAAATGTTCCATTTACGAGTCTCAACCCAGAGGTAATGACAAGTTTGCAGCCTATAATTACATAGATAGCTTGTGTAGGATCATACTATAGCTGAGTTCTTGGGACTTTGGTAAGGCTTCAAATAATATGAGACTCATCACTTTAGATGATTAGAGTCACTTGTCAACAAGTGAAGCAAGGAGATATTGCTAATATCTTACCAAGTCCTGGGAAGGACCAAGCTTGGGACACTGGCGTGAGGGATACTAGCGTGCAGTGTTCAGCAGCATCCTTCCAGGGAACCAACCATTAGTGGTGGCATAGCGCTTCTCCAGCAGCAGCCCACCATGTAGACTATGTAGCCCACAGGCTTGTGTTCCCACAACCCACCCACATTTTAGCTGTAATCAGGATCTGCTGCACAGTCTTTCACATTCTCAGCAACTGAACAGAAATAGGAAATTATGCAGCTGTATAAATAGCATAATACAATCACTTTTTGGTATCACTCCTACACTTGTATTTTATATGAAATATGAGTGTATCATACCAGCTTGACCAGCGAGTGATTCCAATGATCAAATTGGGTTTTGTTATTTCTACAGCAGCAACTCACTATGTAGTCTATTCAACCCACAGGCTTTTGCTCCTAGAGCCCACCCAGTTTGCAGATGTAATCAGAATCTGCAGCACAGTTTTTCACATTCTCAACAATGTAATGAAAAGAAGTCTTATGAATAATGTAACACAAGTAGCCTTTTGGAATCATTCACCAGTCTAACTGATGTATAGTCATAGTACACTTGCATTTCATGACTATTATCATGCTTTTTAATTTTCTATAATTTTTTACCAATATTTGCATTGTTTTATACTACTATGTATGGATTAAAAAAGACTTGGGTTCCATGTTCTGCTCTAAGCCTTCTCTCACCATCTTGTCTAACCTCTTATGATTATTTCCCCTGATTTGATTATTTGTGACATAATAAATAAGGCTGTGCAGACTTTGTCTTAGGTTTATTTTTAAATGGCAACTGAAAGATGATAAAAAGAATAGCTTTATCCTTTTTATCGCTTTAGAGGCCAACTTGTAAAGAAAGTGCTCAATTCTGCACAGGCTCATTGCATCATATAATCCCTCATAAACCAAACCACTTACCACCACTGCAGTACATGAATACACTTATTTAGACTTTCAGAGGCATCTGTTTGCTGCTTTACTATTCAGCCCTGTAGTGAGACAGAGCC
>CM035189.1:17950037-17952537 GCA_020233015.1 Callinectes sapidus | reverse complement strand
TATATGATTATTCTAGGCTAAAGTTTGAGATTGATCAAAGATATTCATGTAGCTTGTCACTTCTTCCATCATGTTATCCATATAGGTACATCGCAAACATGACTGATGCTATAGGCGGGTCACTCTAAAGTGACTGTTTAGGTGTGTCTGTCATGGTTCCCCCACCATTGCTACCTCTCCATAGAGCATGGGCTTGCCTTCTTTCTTCAACCTTCCTCTCCACCTCCTTACCCTATGTCTCTGTCTCTTTCTTTCCATTTGTTTCTTTATAAATTGTTGTATTTCTGAAAATTATTTCCAAAGTCATTTTAAACATTGTTCCACATCACCATTAAACTAAATTTCAAGGCATGTTTTTTGTTTAAAGGTTTACTCCCATCCTAAACGTTACATGAGTGCAGAAGTACAATCTTGCGGCTATCTCCACCTTACTTCATTTGCCATCAGTCCTGCCTATCCTCACTATGGACCATTCTCCTGGTGCAAGCTTGCCATATGACCAGCTTCACTGCCAATCTAAGGCAGTTATCTACAATATGAACAAGTACTCTTGGAAAATAAGCCAAATAGAGAACCTATACTCTTTCTCTTTGACAAACAGAGAGAGAGAGAGAGAGGGAAAGAAGTTAAAAAAACAGGCTGGTGAAGTGTGGAGATGTGGCAATAGTGGTGAATAATCTGTCATAAAACAGACCACACCCAAATGCCCTCTTTAGATGTGTGTGTGTGTGTGTGTGTGTGTTTACTACCTTATTTTGAACACCTCATCTAGGATTGCCAGCTTGGTATATTAATAGATTATCATTATTATTACCATCAGCTTTGGATGTGCATACTCATTTATAATCTAGTTTCTGGGTATAAAAATGAACTACGTATAAGTCAAGGAGTTGTGCCCATGAAAGGTGATGTGTGTGTGTGTGTGTGTGTGTGTGTGTGTGTGTGTGTTTTATAAGAGACAATGAAAGACCATACCCCATTGTGTATAATGGATGTTATCCATGTGCATATAGAAATAGGTTTTTCACTTTAGTAGTTTTCTGTTTTTTGTTGTTACTTTTGAATGTAAATATTTAAGAAGAATATATCCCCCATACTCTTTGCATGCCATGATAAAAAAAAACTAAAATGGGACATAAGCAAAAGAGTGCTAGTTTATTTTATTTTTTTTGTTTGTTTGTTTTTGTTTTGTTTTGTTTTGTTTTGTTTTGCATGTACAGTGAAAGTCTGTTAATCTGAATATCACTGTAGTTTAAATTTTGAAGATAGGGCAAAAAAAAATTAGTTTTGGAGCAAAATTGGTAGTTGTGCAAATTCAAACTAGGCCCAGATACACCATAGTGGTGAGGGGCGGAAATAGATCCTGCAATCGATGCACCTTATTCTACTAAGTCTATAATAATAGTCAATGCAATACAGTAGTGAATTTCTATAAATAAGTGTGTTGTTTGAATGATATAGAAGTACTGTATGTTATGCTCAACATTTTGTGTGTGTGTGTGTGTGTGGGATCGCATTGTTGTTTATTGTGAGTGATGGGATGTATTGGGGATTGGTAACTATCATTCATGACAAGAGAGCTTGTTTATTTGTTGGGAGCTATGTTAAGTCTATTTATTTTTTTTTTACTTATACAAAGTGGGCTTTTTATGTGAATTTATGAGCTAAAGGAGACCACCTAATGGAGACCTCTTATCTAAAAGCCCTCCTATTTGAGAACCATTACCCCAAGGGGATGCCCAATATCCACTCTGACCGTGGCCAGGATTCGAACCCATGAGCACGGAGATCCCAAGGCCCCATAGTGCAAGCAGTTCCACTGTACCCCAGTTAAGTTAGGTTAGGTGGTGCAAAAGGCTTGAAGTCTGTTAAGGAATATTTGTACAGTGGATGGTAGGGAAACACAAGTTGGTGCAAGATATGTACTATATTCCTCTACACATTTGTCCAGATCTACATGGAATTTTATATGTAAGAGGTTAGAGGCTGTCTAGATTTGGATGTGTGCATGCAAATGTAATTTCATCTGCATAAGATGCTATGATCAATTTTCAGTTCCCTTCAACCAACCACTGTCTCATGTGGCTTGTATTTTTCTAGTAAGACATGTAGTGACCAGTAACCTAACTTAACCATAACCATAACACAAAAATATGAAGGTGAAAAATTATACTACAAGAAACAAAGTAATGTAGTAAATCATTAACAATGCTCCTAACCAATGACACAACAACTCTCGTGGCTATTACTGGTGCCACTACCACCGTCAAAGGTATTTTCTTTTTTGGTTTATTTGTTTTCAAAGTTTTTTTGTAATGATTTGTTAATTTATGACCTCTTCTCCAACATGTTACTTGAAGAAGCAGGTACAAGTTGAAAAGTCATAATTTGAAAACTATCCATTAGCAAAGGAAATGATGTAGAACATTAATCAACTCACTACATGTCTTCCCAGAAAAACATGAGCAATATGAAAAAATTATTGGTTGTGTGAAACCAA
>CM035189.1:17942537-17945037 GCA_020233015.1 Callinectes sapidus | reverse complement strand
TAAGTGAAAATGGAAAAGGGTTTGTACATGTACTTACTTTAAAATGTTGTAATTATGTATGGATGTAATGTTTGATAAATATTGAAGCGAAAGTAAAGGAACGTTGATCATTTAATATTTTCACTTGGGTTAAACAAATGTGTCTGGTTTAAGTGAGTGGATGTGCTATAGAGAAATGTCTGCATATAAAGTTATAGTTAAGTACAGTGGAGACTCAATACTTGAATGTCTCAATAGCCGTACTTTTCAATACTTAAACACAAAAGTTTGATTTCCCCACCACTGCTGCCCACTCCCAGTATCCACAAAGATTTGATGAGTGAAGGATGCTAGCTCACCTAAAAGTGTTCATTGGTGTCACTTCTGTGACGTCATGAGGAAAGGCAGCCAATTGTAAGGCACACAAACTTTGATACAGCATCATATGCCCACAGCTACTACTCACCACAATCAGCACTCCTCACAGTGAGCATTTTCATCATGGCTAGTGGACCCCACAATATAACAAAGAGACAATGATTCCCAATACCAAGACCTTAACCCTGATGGAATTGGTGTAGAGTCAGGGTGATGATTTCAGGCAGAGTATCAATATCACACAAATGCACAGAGTGAAGGTGATCCTCATGACAATATTGTATATGAATACAAAGATGATATTCATTATAGAAGGCAATAGAGGAGCAGAAACAAAACTTGTGAAAGCAAAACACAAAAAGCATAAAGTCAATGAAATAATTTTCGGTGGAGTGGGAGAAAAGTCAGGAAGAACAATGAAATGAATAGAAACTACACTGCAGGAACACACAGGATCTATAAGCTATAAGAAGGTAAAGAAAGCATGGTTTTGTAATACAAAAAGTGAAGTTTTGCATGGAGTACTGAAAATACAGCAGAAGGTAAGGAGGATTGCTAAGGTTAGAACGAATGACCTGAGTTATAGGTATCAATAGTTGAACTTTTTGATACTCAAACAGACATTTGGAACAAATTCAATTTGAGTATTGAGTCTCCACTGTATAGAAAGTATCAGAGGAATATTTTTTTTATTTAGAAGGTAGAACTTACATTAGATCGATATTGATAGTGTCTAAGATTATTATCATTGAAAGAGTTGTTTCCCTCACACATGACTGATGCTTTAACCGTGAACCTGAGTGATTAAGGAATACTATAATGAAGATGTGTTGATTAGTATTAAAAGAGTGCATGATAATATAAATGTAAAATATATTTTATTAACAAAATAAATCAAGATATTTTGTTACAGATTCATAATTTTGTTAATCTGGACAGTGGGAAATTTTTTTGAATAGTAAATTCCAACAAAAAAATACATATTCATAATTTTTATATCAAAGAAGGTTTTATAAAGTAACAAAGTAGTAGTTATCATTTTTTTATGCACTTCTGTTACATACTTTGTTTCTTACTTTATCCATTACTGCGGTAATTTTTTCAGCTTTCTGAAAAGATTTATATGCTTTCCCTGAACATTATGTCTATCAACTTTAAATTCTCTTTAAATTTGGGGGAATTAGATCATTACAGATAATGTTAGTTGTCTTTCATGTTTTTTCCAATATAGTATTTCCAATCATTACATACATTATGTTCTTCACTGCAGGTTACACCTCCTGAAGAGTGTGGCTCAGAGGCCTCCGTCCCTTCTATTCAGCTGCAGGGAACTATCGTCTGACCCCCGCCGTCACCTCGACCTGCACGAGTCTGGTTCCACATGGGTGGTGCTCGTGGGGTCGCTCGCTCACGCTCTCCACGACTTTGACGGCCAGCTGCCTCCTACACGTCTCGACCAGCCCTTGGCCCTGTGCCCTGGCCACAGTCACAGTGAGAGGAGGCTTGAAGGACTTAATGTTGAGCTATTGGCATACCAGCTAATGCTCAGAATAATAGTGATGCCACAAGTGCTTGGTTAGAGTACTGTTCATTAAAGTGTGATCAGTACTGGATGTTATTTGAACCTTGGGTACAAAAGTAGATGGATTTTTATTTTAACAAGAAACTATAAATCTATCAAATTATTCACTGTAAGGTAGTGATATGAAAATGGTGATATATTGTTTCCAGTTTTGTATATTCAAAGAAACACATTGATGCGAGGTATCATAGCATGATCTAGTCTGTCAGTTTACCACATGTTTATTACCTCTGAGGCTTACCTTCTGTGAAGGGTTTGTCGTGTCCTAAGCATATGTAGGATATGAGTCTCATCTGCCATCTCATATATGTAGCTCTGCTCAAATTAAAAGGGTGTGTACATTATCATCTGAAAACCATAGAGATAATAGTCTTTCTCTCTTTCAGATTATAAGAAAAGCTCTTCTTCCATATATGCTGGCAAAGAACAAGTGTTGTTATCAAATATTGTTGAATAAGTGCTCTCCATGTAAAGAGTTGCACATTTCAGTTGTTTTCATCTTATATGTTTCAATGTAAGCTGAATCAGCTAATTTTCATGATACAGGTATTTGTATAACTG
>CM035189.1:17790440-17802398 GCA_020233015.1 Callinectes sapidus | reverse complement strand
GAGAGAGAGAGAGAGAATCACCTATGTAATGCTGTAGTGTAAGTGTATAATTAATAATTTGTATGTAGATAATGAATGGTACAACTCATAGTATTATTAAACGTATTTTTAAAGCAACGCCCTTTGTGAAGCAGATGTGTGTTGTATGTAGCACGTGTGTAGTAATGATGTGATGTAGTAAAGATAACCATCTTTCCTCACACAAAACTACATGCACCAACCTACACATACATTCTTCACGTAAAAGAAAATGGAAAAAATAAACTTAATATTCTATCTGAATTTTTAGGGACCGGTATTCAGTTGGCTTTTTTCACTAATCTATTTTGCCCTTGACCGAATAGGCTCCTTTCTTAGATAAAAAGAAAGACATGTCAGGTGTTTTGCATGTGTTGAGTGTATTTACCAGGTGTGTGTGTTGCATATGGATATGGTTTGAGTATTTGTGAGGTGTGTGTGTGTGTGTGTGTGTGTGTGTGTGTTGGTGGCAGGTGTGTTGTGGTGTAAGTGGTGCTGTGGTGGCAGGTGAACCTCGCGTGTGTCATGTGTTGGTGGCGCAGGATGGCGTGTGGGTAATTGGCCTTGAATAGCATAACACTACCTCGCCCCGCCACTGTCTGTCTGTCTTGCTACCTTATATTTAGTTTGTCCTATTTAAGCTTCTTATCATTTTTACCCTGCCACCCCCCACCCCCCACACACACTCTCTCTCTCTCTCTCTCTCTCTCTCTCTCTCTCTCTCTCTCTTCGTCACCTTCCCCACGATATTTTTAACTTATATTTCCTACTCCTCTTCGTTCCCTTTTCCTTTTCTTCTCTGTTATTTCTTTTCGTTTTATATCTTAACTCCTCTCGTGATTTTCTTTCTCTCCTTTTATCCTATTTTGCTGTCATCTTCTCCACATTTCATCTTTTCCTTTTTTTTCTCTTTCCATCCACTACCACCTGTTTTTTCGCTTTTCCCCTCTTTTTTCATTCTTTTTCCTTCCTATCTGCTACCCTCTTTCATTCCCCTCTACATTTTTCCTCGTTCGTCTCCACTATATTCCATTTTTTCTATCTCTTCCACTCTCTTGCCTACTCCCACTCCCTTCACCTCCACTACTCTCTCATTCATTTTTTTTTTTTAACTTTTTGCTTGCCGTCTGCTCTCCTTTTATTTCTCCCATTTCCCTCCATTACCACTCATATTTACCTTTTTCTTTCCTCCCACGTCTTTTCCTTTTTTTCCTTTCTCCTCCATTTCACTTCCGTTTTGTCCTTCTCCTGCCTTTCGTCTCTCTTTCTTTCCTTTTTCCCTTTACAGTTGTCCATTTTTTTTCTTTTCTCTCTCGTCTTTCTTTTTTCTTTCCTCTCCAATTCACTCCTGTTCCTTTTCCCTTCCCCGTTTTACGTATGTCCTCATCACTCTGGCTTACTCTCATATTATTATTATTATTATTATTATTATTATTATTATTATTATTATTATTATTATTATTATTATTTTGTTGTTGTTTTTATGCTATGTCCTTGGTTTCCTTCTATTTTTCGAGTATTTTATATTATTCTTTTTCTTTTATTATGTGCTAGTTAGGTCTTCTTATCACGAGGCATGTTTCTCTTTCTTTCTGTTCCTCGCTCAAAGACTTTATGCATTTTGTAATTTTGTTTATGGAGGGAAATTGATTCACTTGCTTTGTTCTTGGTAGGCTACATTCCTGGTAATATTTTTCCGGTGAAGTGCTGAGCGGAGTGGAGTAAGAAAAGGAGGAACAAGGCAGAGAAAAGTAGAGAAAGGAAGGAAAAAATGTATAATATACATTCTGAAAGAAGAACTGAACGAGTGAAGACAAAAGAATATGAAGAAAAAAAGAGAATGAGGCAGTGGAAGAGGAGGAGGAGGATGAGAAGAAGAAAGCGTAGGAGGAGGTTGAGGAGGAGAGGAAAAAAGAAGAAGAGGAGGAGGAGGAGGAGGAGGAGGAGGAGGAGGAGGACGGGAAATTGTAATACTGACATGAAAAGAAGATATACAGAAAAATTATATATATTAAGTAAAAGTATTCATAGAAACTGTTCCTCTCGTTGGACGGTGAGGGAGGAGATTTTTTGTTGAGACAAGAGAAAGTAAGTAAGAGAGATTTTTGGCGAGAATAGAATGGAAATTCTCTCGTCAGGAAGAAAATTAACAATGAATATGGTTAACCTGTGGAGAGAGAGAGAGAGAGAGAGAGAGAGAGAGAGAGAGAGAGAGAGAGAGAGAGAGAGAGAGAGAGTCGACACAGCAGATCATAGGACTTGGCTTATCTGTCCCTCCATCATTAACCCAATTACAAATGCTTATCCTGACCTCCCAGCACACTCTGCATTCCGCGAGTAAAAAAGTAGAGACCTTTTCGTGTTGGTCCTCCATCTGAAGCACAACTGATTGGGGTCACGCTGTACGCACCACTGTAGAATGTACTCACGTGTGGCTACTTGTACTTGTGCCTCGGGGATTCCTTCTTTTAATGGAAGGAGTGGACCAACATGGGTGGCTTTTGTTATTTTCTTGAGGGAGTTTTCTTTATCTGTTTTCTTGTGTGTATCTACCTCTATCTGCTTGCTTTAGTATCTGTCTGTCTGTGTGTTTGTATTTCTATCTGTCTACTTGTCTGTTGGTCTGTTTATCAGTCTTTTTTACTTTAATTCTTTGTATCTCTTTGTCTTTTTTATTTATCTGTTTCTATTTTATCAATCTATGTTTATCTATATCTAATGATCATCAAGATGCAAATTATTATTCACAATCATTATCTTTAGTTGAATTATGTGCACTATTATAATACCATTAAAGTGTATAAAAATATATGGGTATTTAAAAATGCTTGGTGTAGCATAACAGTTATGATTGCCGATTGTTATTGTTGTTTCTTGCTGTTCATTCAAAAACAGGATTACTGTTGTTGTTATTTTTTACCACAGAAAACACTGCAATGCAATTAAAAAAGATAATAAGTGTGTGTGTATGTGTGTGTGTGTGTGTGTGTGTGTGTGTGTGTGACTTCGATGGTTATGGGTAATTTCTCCTGTAATGTGATGTATCTTTCGAAACATGTCTCAAGGCATTTCTGTTTGATTTCGTTAGAAGTCACCTCCTGTTTTATCTGAATGACGCAATTTCGCGAGTGCTGCTGAACGCTGACTGAGCAAAACTCAATCAAAGATCTCCTCAGCGATAAACTTTATCTGTCCTTTCAATTTATTCCGTTGTCATGAAAATATTGGTGATTACATATTAATTGTTTTATAAAAGATAGGAAATTGTGAATTTCATAGATTTTCGTTCTTCGAGTTAGACAAACTTAAATATACAGACAAACAGACCAGGAGAGACAAGCAGGTAGACAAAAGGAAAGAGCAGCAACCACTCAGACAAGTAAATATCTGGACATACCTTGCGACAGACACGCCAAGAGAGGAAAAGTAAGACTGGATAGACAGATAGACAGACAGACAAACAAGCAAAAAAGATATAATGATAAAGGATGGACAGACATCTACAAACAAAAAATGTTTAATTAACTGCAATGTACACAGAGGACTTATATATAATTCATGGTTATTAGTTTGATAATTAAAATGTAAATTATGCTCTTTGTAATTTCTTTCTGTCGCCCCATCTATCCACACGTTCAAAATCTACTTTTTTACCCTAATTAAAGAAATAAAAAATACTCATTATTCAGCACACATCCACTTCTCATCCACAACACTGCCGCTATCCACATTTCCAAAGCTTCCCCTTTCTCCTCCTCATCCACTTCATGCCATTCCTCCTCCTCCTTCCCTTTCTCCATTACATGTCTAATCCGGGAGATTTGAAATTTATTTCGTCCATACGCTGCACGAAAATTAACTTCCAGAGGTGGTGGACGAGAGCTACAAGAGTTACAACACAGAGTTATGAGAGACTGAAAAGTAGAAGTAGAGGATCGGAGGTATGAAGAACCTAGATCGTGGGAGAGAAGGAAGAGTTTTGAAAGAGGATAAGGAAGAGGAAGTTAGGCAGAAGGTGTGAAGGTAAAGGTGTAAGGTAGTGTTGAGACTGAAGGGAGAAGGCGAGGTTGAGGAAGTTAGGCAGAGCATGGGAGAGGAAAGGTATGAGGCGGTGTTAAGGTGAGGGAACTTTGAGCTGTTGGGAGGGATGAGGCTCAGAGTTGCCGTGTCTTAAGATTCAACAACTCAGAGGCAGAGATCAAGTTCACACTGTCTGCTGCTGTTGTTTGTTGTTTGCTGGTGCTGGGAAGATTGGCGTGAGGAAAGGTCACACACACACACACACACACACACACACACACACACACACACACACACACACACACACACACACACACACACACACACACACATGAGTCTTTAGGAAAATTAAACATGAGAAAAATGAGAGAGAGAGAGAGAGAGAGAGAGAGAGAGAGAGAGAGAGAGAGAGAGAGAGAGAGAGAGAGAGAGAGAGAGAGAGAGAGAGAGAGACGAATGAGCACAAGAAAATGTAGTAAAGGAGGTTCATGCGGAAGATGTTTTTGATAATTCAGTGGTGGAGAATGGAAGCAGACAGGATGAGGGAAGACAAACAACACGTAAACATGAAAGAAGTCACACATATTTTCTAGTATTTTTGTGTGTATTATGTAATTCTTTTTCTGTAACCATGTATATGTTGTAAATTTATGCCAGACTGCTGCAGAAGATTATATGAAGTAAAATGCGAAGATTGCTAAAAGAACGAACCTATAATTAAACATTGGTGTTAATAAGTGCCCGAGCAAGGCTGTCGAAAAATAGAAATAATTATTCTGAAAGTTGTGCTAATGGAGTCACGAATCAAAATGAAAATAAAATGTTTGATTGAAGCGTTGTTATGAATAAATTGAAAATAACCAATGGCGAAGCAAAGCAAAAGTACTAAGTTAATTAAGATACTGATTGATATAGAAAAAAGAAAAAAAGATTGAACTTTAAAAAAAACTAGATGGAATATATTACTTCTTGGATGAAATATGTAGATCAAAATATTGACTTTTAAATTTTTGAATGTTGGAGATAAATAACTCAAAAAAAGAAACTTTAACATAAGAAAATAAGTCCTTTTAGAATAATGGCAAAAGAGAAAAGTATTCCTTCATAAGTTAGTTAAATGCAGTAGGACAGATTAATCCTGTATAAACAAAAGTAAGCTAGTTAGAAGTAAGAGTTTGCGATAACGAACCAGAAATAGCATGAATGAAAAGAAGCTATTCATGTTTGAAGACCCTAAATATCTTGAGCTAAAGGTAATTGGAAAAGAAGAGAACTAATAATAAAAGAAAATAAACTGCAATCCAAAATATTCCTCTGAAGTTAAAGGTAATTAAATCTTGAATAGTGCGAAGATATTTATATAAGAAGTATAAATAAAGGATGTCTTTCATTTAGATATTTCCATTTTCTTAATAAAAGCCAAATGTGGTTATTATGTATGCCACAGTCCAACGAAAGAAAGTTTGTTATAGAAGATAGAAAATATCGTCACTGGATCACTGAAAGAAGGGAAGTTAAAGAAAAAGAGAGAGAATGCGATAAAACAAAAAAATGTTGTGAATGATAGAAAGAAAGTGTTAGAAAAGAGGAAAAGTGTATGTTAGAAGACAAAAAATATCCTGACACCCCCTCCCCCCTCAAAAAAAAAAAAAAAAAAATAGATAAGAAAGTTCGTGATAAAAGACAACCAACCTCAAGGGTAACTGACATTACCACCGCCACCGCCACCACTACCACCACCACCACCACCACAGACACCACCACCACCACCACCACCACCCTCACCACCACCACCACCACCACCCTCACCACCACCACCACCCTCACCACCACCACCACCACCACCACCACCACCACCACCACCACCACCACCCCCACCCACCTTCACTACCACCACCACCACCACCATCACCAACCCCACCACCACCACCACCACCCTCGTTGGTCCACTTTAAAGAAACACTGAAAAAAGCAGGCCAATCAAACGAAAAATTGAGGCGAACAAAGGTTTCCACGAGGAGTAGTTTGGAAGTTAAAGATGTCCAGCCATTGTGAATCCCGGACGATCGAAAAAGAACGAAACGGCGGACAGAACCAACAAACAAAAGCTTCACATACAAGAAGAGTTTTAAAGGAGCGGTGATAAGATTTGACGAACCGTGTGAAGAACTTGAGAGAGAGAGAGAGAGAGAGAGAGAGAGAGAGAGAGAGAGAGAGAGAGAGAGAGAGAGAGAGAGAGAGAGAGAGAGAGAGAGAGAGAGAGAGAGAGAGAGAGAGAGAGAGAGATCACTAATTGACTTATGAAATACCATATCTCAAAACACAACTCAATAAATAGGAAATGCACAGAGGATGCGACACCGAGCAGGGAAGAGCGGCAAGAAAAGTAAGAAGGAAAAAAAAACATTAAAAATCAATGAAGAGTCATATACACACGTACGAGAAAACAATAAAGCACAACAGAATACGCCGAGACAAAAGAACCTGGCTTCCGAGAGAGAGAGAGAGAGAGAGAGAGAGAGAGAGAGAGAGAGAGAGAGAGAGAGAGAGAGAGAGAGAGAGAGAGAGAGAGAGCATCTTACCTTGGCTTTATCCTCTTTGCTCTTATTCTTAATGGTACAGTAAGGTAATGGACGTAGAGAATTCATTTACCGTTTACTAGGAAAGAAAGACGTCGTAACAAACACTCGTACATTTCTAACCATAGGGAAAATACGGAATGTATATTTATTTTCTATGATAAACTGTATATCTTTAATTTTGAGGCGCCCTTTCAAACTGCTGTTGGTACGCATTATATATGTATTAGTGAACCCTTGTATAATTCCATCACAATTGCTCATTTTAATCTATCTTACTTTTCTCTCGTTTTTTGCTCTTTTTTTTTCCTCAGTTTGTTTTTTACCTCTTTCTCTTTCTCATTATCGTCCCTCGCCTCACTCACGTCATCTTTATTGCCCATGCCCTCTTACTTCTCATTCTCCTCGTCTTTATCTTCCTTGTCGATGTAATTCTCTATCTCTTTCCGCTGTTTAAAAGTCTTATCCTCCCCCCGATTGATCTCACGTTAACTTTTATCACGAAAGTATCCGTTCATTTCAAGCAGTGGTAAAGTTCAAAGGTAGCAGCCGGACGTGCAGGAGAAAGAAGAGGAGGAAGAGGAGGAGGAGGAGGAAGAGAAACACAATAGTACTGGTGGTCTTGAGAGTCAGTCTCTCTCTCTCTCTCTCTCTCTCTCTCTCTCTCTCTCTCTCTCTCTCTCTCTCTCTCTCTCTCTCTCTCGTAATCAACTCGCCACACCTTCAGTCTTCACATGTTTAAAGTAGAAAATATAGGAAGAAAAAAGCGAAGTTTTCTCCCGGAAAGGAAAAGAATTTGCGATTAAATTGACTTCGTGTGGCGCTTCGTCAACGAGCTTTTCCCGGAAGACGAAACAACATCTTTGCCGACAGAGTGAAATAATACTTCGGAAAAAAAAAAAAAAAACATTTCGTACATGGAAAGAGGCGACCAATTTTGAAATAAAACTAAGAGATAGAAATAACTCTGTCTGCATTGATTGAGGAAAAAGCGATGTGGTTGACATGCATACTCTTCCTATAGATTATAGTGTTTGGAATTGGGAAATGAGAAAGAAAAAATACAAGATTAAGCATAATAGAAATAGATTCATATAGACATAAAAAATGATGATTGAAATGTATTTTTTGTTAAATTGAAAATAGTTACTGATGATGTGGTAAATGAAAGAAGGATTAATAACCTAAAGAGTGTCTCTGGTGAAGGGTAGATACATAAAAAGATCATTAAAACGTATTTTTATTACATTGAAAATAGTCACTGATGATGAAGTATAATGAAAGGAGAATGAAAGCGTAGGTTGGAATGATTAGGATACTCAATAATGAGTAAAATGAAAAAAAGATTAAAGGGTAGGTAAGAATTAAACTAATAAAGTCACAAATGAAATGAAATGAAATGGATGATTGAAGTGTTGGTGGAATAAAATGAAAACAACCACTATTGAAGGAAAGTAAAGAAAAAAACAAGTTAATTAAAATACTGCCTGATGAAGAAAAAAAAAGAAAAAGATTAAACTTTTAAAATCTAGATGGAATACATTAATCCGTAGATGAAATAGGTAGCCGAGAATGCATTGCAAAGTCACTTATAAGGCAAAAAAAAAATTTTTTTTAACGAGGTCAGAGTATTTTAGATTTGCAAGGTATACGTAGGTTTCCTACGTCATTGATATGGAAAAAAAAGAGAGATGGTAGAAATGTTTTGAATTGAGATAGAGAACAAACACGTCATTAAAATGGGAAAAAAACATGAATAAAGGAAGGATAATGAAAAGGGAGTTGATATCAGGTCACTTCAGAAATGAAATTGGCAAAGTTTCTGGAATCTCTAATTATGTTGGAGGAGCAGCATATTGATTACTTTCTTTTTATACATTTGTTTTCAAACCCTAGACCAAACACATTAACACGTCAAATTAGAAATAAACATCTTGGCTTTTTAAGTGTAACTCTCACCACGTGTCATAATATTTTTGTTAATCATTAGAGGAAATATTGCTGAAGTGATTGACGTCATCAGTTGTTATTGTTATTGTTCATTGCTTTGTTGTTCTTTGGAAGTAGCAATGAAGAGTGAATAACAACGCACTGTGAGTTGACGTGTAATGTGAAAAGATAAAGACAAGGGAAAGGTATTTGTGAATTATTCCGGAAGTAAAGGTTAATCATGTGGTGCCTTGATTTAAAATGTAGTGTGGAATGAAAATAAGAGGAAAAACAAGAGAAAGAGTTGTAAATTATTCTGGAGTTTAAAGTGTCACGGGTAACTTGCGTATATTTTTCAGTCGTTTCTAATCGTTTTCTTTTATATCATTCATTTATCGTGTGATCATTTACGTCATCTTTCGTTGTCATCACCATCATCATTATCATCATCGTCGTTATTCTTTCTATTACACATTTCATCAAACTCATTGACCATTATTATCAACATCACCTTTATAATCACCCAAATCATCATCATTTGTCATCCTATTCGTTACATATACCCTCGCCACTCATTATCACCGTCTGCCGTCGTTATCATTACAATAAATCTTACCATTACTTATTCATTATCTTCATTTATCACTACTACCACCGCCACTACCACCACCACCACCACCACCACCACCACCACCAGCTGCCAGGGGAAGTTGCACGCAGCTGACATTTCCGTGGCTGGGTTTGTACACAGCGTTCATCTTCAATGTGCTTCATTTTATTTATTCACGTCCTCCCTTTCCAAGTTTACTCTAGCAATCCTTTCCTGTCGGGGGCGTGTGAGTGCTCCGGGATGGCACAGGCGGCAGGTGAGCTGGGGATTGGAGGCTATCTGAGTTTAATTAGCTACCGTGTTGCTGCTGATTACGATTATTATTTAACTTTCATCATAAGCAGGAAAGAGACAGGGAAAAAGTTTGCTATTAATTTCTACCTCCTGTCACTCAGCAAGGGGGAGAGAGAGAGAGAGAGAGAGAGAGAGAGAGAGAGAGAGAGAGAGAGAGAGAGAGAGAGAGAGAGAGAGAGAGAGAGAGAGAGAGATCATAGAAACAGATAGCCATAAACAGACAGACCGACAAAAGAATACAGATATAAATAAACAAGGGCAAAAGGCCAAAAAAAAGACGAACAAGGACACAGAAAGGACAAAGACAAACGAATAGGCAGAAAGAGGAAGAAGACATATGATAAAAAAACAACACAGACAGAAAAAGACAAATTTTAGAAACAGAAAGAGAAGAACAATGGGCTGCAATTTACTTTAGCGACAGATTAGCACGGCGTGAGGACATCTCTTCTCTCTCTTCCTGAACCAGAGCAGCACTTCACGCTAATTACTGCACCTGGCCCCGGCATACTTACCTGGTGGGAACAACGCCATAAAACTTTGCCTGTGTCTGCGTGAGGCATTGAGGGGAGGGAAGGGGAGCAGACGGGGACGTGGTAGGAACCTGAGAGGAGGCAGAAGGGGAGAGGTCAAGAGAGCATGGAAAGGATGGGGAAAGGCAAGGGAGAGAAGACGAAGAGAAGGAACAAAAGGTAGAAGACCGGAGAATACAAAAAAGAAGGGAAGTGAAGGGAAAAGAGAAGAGAAAGTGATAAGGAAGGGTAAGGGCAGACGAGAAGAAAAGAGAGAGAAGACAAGGGAAGGAAAGAGATTTGTTCTGAAGGAAAACGAAGAGAAGGGTAGGAAGAGGAGAGAAGAAAGATGACATGAAGAAATGAATGAAGAGACAGGTAATCAAACGATAGTAATAAGGATGATGATGATGATGATAATAATAATAATAATAATAATAATAATAATAATAATAATAATAATAATAATAATAATAATAATGTTAACAACTACAAATGAGGTAATACTTTAAACTACTTTAATACTTCATAATGACAACATTTTCTCCCTTAATTGAGTTCATTACGTTACTCGCCCGTCGCACCTCAGCGGCTGTGGGTTTGGGTGGGTGGGTGGGTGGGTGGGTTGGTGGGGGTTTGGAGTGGAGAGGGTAGAAGTGCGTCATGCCCCCCTCGCGATAACTGTAATCCTATGCTTGGCCGTAGTAATGAGGTTTGTAATTATACGTCGCCGTAGGAAAAAAGACACTTTCAATTATTCATCGCCGTCATGATCACATACAGGGAAGAAAGTTGGCGTTTTAATAATTACCTGTCATCATCCTTATCACCATCTTCACCATCAAGGGGGAAAAAAGAAAAAAGAAAGAAAAAAAGTCTTTCATCGCACAGGCGGAGAGAAACCATCCATCACTCCAAAGAGGAAAAAAAAGAATGTTTGCTGACAGACGAAAGCTTTCCATTTGATAGCAGGACTGTGACTAAGAGACTGTTAAATCGCCCACTCGTCCTTCATAAATGTCCTAGGAAAAAAAAATGTGCCTGACTAACCAAGCAGTTTTAGGCGGAACTATGTGTGGAGTATTGAGTCAGCTACTGTTAATTGGATCTGTATGTACTCCCACTGGTCTGAGCAGCTGTGGTAATATAGAGTTTATATATGTATGCTACCTGATTGATCCTGCCAGTAGCTATATGTGAATAAGTACAAGCCAACGTGTGTTCTTATGGCTGTACTTCACAAGGACTGACATCTTCAATACGTCTTTCTTTTCAACTTTCCGTTACCCTTGACAAATTATCCTCTCGTAAAAAAAATTAGAAGTGTAGAATACTTAAGCGCGACCTAAAGGAATTCATGCCAAGGTGATCATCTGCTTTTGATTGATAACATTGCTGGATTGGCGTGTACCCTGAGCCTTCCTATCGGTCCCCAGTGACTCGCTTCTCATGTGGAGTTTATCTCGCGTTCGTAATAAATGTCACGGTGTTTTCATAGCGCCCCAAGTCTACATGTTACATAGATATACACAGATATGTTTCAGGAATGGACTAAATTAAGAGGCAAGAGCGATGAGTAGTGTATTTGAGCTGGAAGAAGAACTAGTTGCATACTAAATACCCCAACACAACCCCGTGATTGGAGGTGACGGCTTCAACAATACAACTAGGTCAACACACACACACACACACACACACACACACACACACACACACACACACACACACACACACACACACACACACACACACACACACACACATGCACGATTAGAGTGTTTAGAATTAGAAATCATGGATGCGAGTAATTACTACTTTCGTCTTTTCATCTCAAGGTTTGAAATAAGAGAAAGATTGAGGCTTAATAATTAATTGAGTTCGATTATGTTTCAATAGTATGTATAATCAAGTATTGCTCTCTCTCTCTCTCTCTCTCTCTCTCTCTCTCTCTCTCTCTCTCTCTCTCTCTCTCTCTCTCTCTCTCTCCCTCCCAATA
>CM035189.1:17692004-17716794 GCA_020233015.1 Callinectes sapidus | reverse complement strand
GAGAGAGAGAGAGAGAGAGAGAGAGAGAGAGATTCTGTCACCACTTTACTGATAAGTTTTACGTATGTACTTTTAGTGATCGCAATGATATATATTTTTTTCATTATTGTGATGACAGTGGTGATGATTACTGTTGAAATCTATCCATTGCATCCTGGAGCATTTCTATTATTGCATTGCTATTTCTGTATCACTTTACCAACTCTTATGCAGTCTTTGTTCTTTCATCCTTCATCCCTTTCTTTTCTTTACTATTTCATGCCATACCTTCCCTTGTCTCTATTACTCTTTATCATTCCATATTTCTGTTACTGCATGCATTGGCTAGCGTTATCATTCATTCTTCTAATTATTTACATCATTTCTTGTTCTCTCTGTTCTTTCTTGCTTACTCGTAGTTCTTGTCATTCCACACCGTTTCCTCCTCCTTCTTTTCTCAATTCCATCACTCCAGTTCTCTATCCATCTCATTATTATCATTCTATATCTCTGCTACTGCATTCATTGGCTAGCGTTATCATTCATTCTTCCACTCATTTCCATTATTCCTTGTCCTCTCTATTCTCTCTTGCTCACTCGTAGTTCTTATCATTCCACTCCTTTTCCTCTCCCTTCCTTTCTCAATTCCATCACTCCTGTTCTTTAACTCTCTTGAATGTCACTTATCTTACGGCCTCCCTATACATCCATCATCTATGTCAATCATCCCCTATCTTTATTGATTCCTCTTTATCTCACCTATTATTAGTTATCCTCGATTTATTCTTTTTTATCTACGTTACCTCGCTGCCCTTCATCACTGCTTCTTCTTTTCTATGCTTTAATTTCTTGTCTCCTTAGCTTTCTTTTATCATCTCAAGCATCATATTCACGTTAACCTATATTTGCGTTATTTTTCTGTTCTTTCTCTTTGCCATTTTCTTTTCTTGGTTTTAATTTTTGTCTCCTTTGTTTTCTTTTATCATCTCCACCACCACCACCACCACCACCACGACCACCATCATCATCATCATCATCATCATTCAGCATCGTATTTATGTTAACCTATATTTACGTTATTTCTTTGTTCTTCCTCATTGCCTTTTCCCCCCCTCACTTTTCGTCTTCTTTGCTTCCTTTCATCTCATATATCGTATTTATGTTAACCTTATTTTTTCTGTTTCCCTCAGGTATGGAGCACGACACTCCCTGCAAGGTTACACCAGGTCAAGTGAGTAATATAGAAATTTACGCTGGTCATGTGGTTTTTGTTGTGTTAGTAAGGTACACATTCTTTTTCATATGTATTAGATCTTGATATTCTTTCGCTTATTTATTTTTTGCATTGGGTTTAGGTTTTTACTGTAAAGTTTTGTTTTCTGTTACATTATATCCTATTTTGTTTTTCTTTTTCCCATTACATTTTTTTTATCGTTTCTCATATCTTTTGGCAAACCTGTTCTTTGTGCAGTAATATATATATATTTTTTCGTTATTGTATTGTATATTTTGTTTTTCACACACCCACACACACACACACACACACACACACACACACACACACACACACACATATATATATATATATATATATATATATATATATATATATATATATATATATATATATATGTTTTGTGTTTAGTTGTTTGTTTAATTCCTCACCAAAATTGTCTCCTTCCTTGTAACAATATTAATTTTATTTCACGTCAGTTGACTCCTTTGTTAACATTTATACAATTCTGTCATTTCCATCGTACCCATTTCTCTATAACTTTTGTTGCATAATTTAACATATTTTTCTTTCGTATTTTACCCACAAAAAGAATATTCATTTTCTTTTCTTTTGTATTGGTTGGTATTTTACTTATTTTTCCTTCTATTGTTTTCTCAAAACTCTCTCTCTCTCTCTCTCTCTCTCTCTCTCTCTCTCTCTCTCTCTCTCTCTCTCTCTCTCTCTCTCTCTCTCTCTCTCTCTCTCTCTCTCTCTCTCTCTACTTTTTGATGTATTATGAGTATTCCTGTGTTTTTCCTACAAGAAGGATGAGCAGATGGAAATTCGTAATACAAGAACACGCAGCATCAGCCAGTAGTACTTATGATAAATATCTCTAAAAAAAAGGAGTACTGTTCGCATCTGAGAAGAAACACGTATCTCTGTAGCAGGCTTGTCTGTCTACACCATGAAGGGAAGACAAGTGTGGGAGTGTGATGAATTATGTTTAGTGTATACGAAGGTACAGTGGTCAGTATCAAAAAACGCTTTGCTCTCTCACCAAAACCATTTTTCAAGAACAAAGGGTGACTAGCGGGATTTTCAAGAGTGTTTCTCCAGTTAATAATGTAGAAATCATTTCACTCTGCCTGTAGAAATATGAAAACACCTTAAAAACTCGTGCAAGTTTAAATAAGGCCTTTGGAAATAGTGGAGGTGAAGTACAAGAAAGTGTCTAAGAACCGATGTGTCTTGTAGTGGCGATTGATTGACTGACGGAATGAGTGAGTGTATTTATCATGAGGGGGAGTCAAGCGCGGCAGTGTAATGAAGTGTGCTAAGTGTACACAAGGGTACATAGTTACAGTCTCTTGTTGTGACGCCCGATTCTCTGACTAAATGATGGGTTGAAGAATGGTGATGTTGGAAGTTAAAGTGTGGCGAGTAATAATTAATAATTATGATGGTATAATTATAATTATAATGGTGATCTGGCATTGTTTTCAGTGGCGGTCTCCTCCTGTGTAGTGTATTGTAACACTTTTCTTGCGATTTGGTTTATCTTCCTTATTAACAAACCACCACTAAGATCTTTCGCCTTAACTCACTGCCATCTCAAAGCATTCTATTAATTAAAGACTGTTCAATATACCCTTTTTAGTGATCTTTTCTATCTTTCTCGTCGGTTTTTCTTTGAGACTTCGCTGTTGTGGTGTACATCGCAGTGAAAGAGTTAAAGTAAGTGAAGGCATAGAATGTTACTCAGTGTGAATGGTGTTGTTGTGATACGCAAGGTGAACAAGATCGAGGCCACTGGTGTTCTTGTGACGAGCGTGACCCCGTAACTTGACTGATTGATTCTTCTAATGTAAGAGTGGGGAAACTGGCCAAGGGCAACAAAGACCCTGAAATAAAAAGACCACTAATTTGCCAGTCCCCTTATATTTCCGAAAGACAGGAACAAATGTTAAAATAATATGCTCCTTCCCGGCCAGCCATGAGGGCGGGGTGAGGCCGGGGGGGTGTCTGAGAAAGAAGTGAAGTAGTGTCTTCCCAGTGTTCGGAGGGGGAGGGTATACGTGGATTGGCTACTTTTAACCTATTGAAAAGCGGTTTAGTTGAATTGACACTGGATTTTAAGCGTTTTTACCGTCCTAGTGGCATATGAAGACCTCAAAACCGTCTGGATAAACTAGCCTGCGAGATTTCATGAGTGTTTTACCATTGGAGTGGCATATGAAGACGATTTCCACGCTCAAAACGGTGTGTGTTTTATAGTGACAGTGGTTTTAATGACAGAACAAGAAGAGTATTGTAGTTTATTCGGTATCCAATTCCCTGACTGAAGCAGCAAGATGGATTTACTGGCGGTGGACTGACTGTTATTACCGCCACTGACTGTGCCACCAGCCTCTTGCCGCGTCTCATCAGGTGAGTCACCGCCTCAGGCCCGGGCGCTATCTTGGATTTTTTTATTTCATCGGTCATTTTAAGCCTTTTCTCTCAATTATTATAGGCTCATCTTGCCACAGTATGCAGCCATGGTACTAAGCTTTCATATGAGCCATTCAGACATAGCTTTCGTGGTCAAGTTTAAGTTTAATGAAGGTGGGAGTGAGATAGGAGGGGGGGCCGTACCCCACCACGGCCGGCTCTTCGTTTCTGGACTGTTTATTTGGGATCAATAGTCAAATTTAACGCTTTCTATAAATACTGCAGCCTGTTTCAAGTGATTTGCGTGCGTGTAAGGGGTGGAGATCGCTGTGGTTGGCGTTATCAAGGTGGTAAATAAGGGGGAATTTTTGTGCTAAATTTCTTGGAACGCCAAATGCACTTTTTTTATTTGAGGCTGTATCAAGTTGTTATTAATTGCAAGAGGTAGTCCATATACAATGATGTTTTATGCCTAAAGTTCAGTGAAATGAGTGGAGAGGAAGAGTGTTATTTAGCAGTGTCAAAGTTACATTAAAAACTTAATTATCAGCCTGTGAACAATTTATTTCTGTCTCTAACTCACTCTAAAGTGTTTAAAATAATTAAAATTAAATAATCGATTGTTTTGAAATGGGTTTTGGTTCCTCTGAGGTGGTAGTTAATGGATATTTAACGAGTTTTAAAAAGGGTCATATTTTCATAAAATGTTTTTTTTTCCCGTGGAATTTCCTTACAATTACTGTTGTTAGGAGTGTGTTTAAACTTTGGGAATTAGTTATCCTATTTATCACGTCGGATCAGATACAATAGGTTGATCTAAAGGCGTTTTATCGAGGGGTCATTTTTAAAATGGTTTACGCTACGTAAATATAGAGCTGTGACGTCATCAGCCATGACGTCATCAGCTGTGACGTCATCAGCTATGACGTCATAGGGCCGGCTCCTCCCTGCACCCTTGCCTTCCTGCCATATATAGCCTGAGTTACTGTATGTTTACTGTGTGTGTGTGTGTGTGTGTGTGTGTGTGTGTGTGTGTGTGTGTGTGTGTGTGTATGTGTGTGTGTGAGTGTCTGTGTGTGTGTGTGTGTGTGTGTAATACCGCTGTACTGATATATTTGCTCTTTTTATATCTAGTATAGTGAAATGATTTTCCCAGCTATTTTTAGGTGTTTTCGGGTACATGCGCAGTGTGTGTGTGTGTGTGTGTGTGTGTGTGTGTGTGTGTGTGTGTGTGTGTGTGTGTGTGTGATACTGTTATAATGTTATAGTTGCTCTCTTCATATCTAGCACTGTTCCAGGTATATTGAGATATTTTCAGGTATTTACGTCGTGTGTGTATGTAAGTGTGTGTGTGTGTGTGTGTGTGTGTGTGTGTGTGTGTGTGTATGTGTGTGTGTGTGTGTGTGTGTGTGTGTGTGTGTGTGGGTGGGTGGGTGGGTGTGTGTGTAATACCGTTATACTGTTAAATTTGCTCTTTTCATACCTAGCATTGTGAAATATAGAAGCAGGTAGAGAGTTGCAGAGTTTACCAGTGTAATTTTACCGGGTTAGTGCGATAGTGATCTGCTTCAGTAATGTGACGATGCCCTTTTCATCACATTAAAGAGACGGTTTAGGGGGTTTCTTTTAGCGGAGTTTTTGGAAAGTGGTAAGTGTGACAGTGGTTTGGATTTTACTGTAGGGTGACGATGCTATTTAAACAGGATTAGTGTGAAAATTATATGTGATCATGTTGTGTTTTGTAGCAGCATTAGTGTGACGGCGGTGGTCTGTTAGCGGAGTAAGTGTGACAGTAGTGTGGATTTTACTTAAGTGTGACGATGTTCCTGTAACCAGATTAGTGTGAAATTTCTATTTTTTTAAGGAATAAGGGAGTCCAGCCAAGGGCAAAACAAATTGATTAAAAGAAAAAGGTCCACTGAGGTAAGTCTCCCAAAATAGTATATATACAAGATAAAAGGGTTTTTTCTTCTTTCTTCCTTTTTTGTGACGATGTTGTTTTGTTCAGCGGTGTTAGTGTGACGGTTTTGGTTTTTAGCGGAGTAACTGTGCCATTGGTGTGGTTTTCAGCGGAGTTAGTGTGAAAGTGGCGCTGTTATATCCGGGTTCATGTGACGGTGTTGTGTCTTTGTTTTCTGCGGAGTGAGTGTGACGGAAGTTAGAGTTTGGCTTAATAAGTGTGACCATGTGAAAACATCGCGACAACATGGAGAAGGTGGTGAAGGAATACACGGGATGCGGATGAGTACTTTAATTCCTGACTACTTTCGCTATGTACAGATTTTTTTCCCCTCCGTTGAATCTATAACCAACGAAACTAGTTATAAAAAAAATTAAAGTACACGTCCACATCCCTTCACCACCACAATGTCGCAATAAAAAGATGAAATTAGAGTGATAGTTTAGTTAAGAATTAGAGTGGCGGTGTTCTATTTAGCGAGATAAGTGTGACACCATTGTGTATGAGCTCAGTGTGACAATGATTTGCTTCTAACGGTACTGGCAGATGGTGGCATCATTGTTCTTGCGTCACACTAACAGACACCACCACCACTACCACCGTCACACTAACCTAGTACAGTGTCCACATTAGCGTGACGGAAAGGGAACATATTAACCGGTTAGGGTAAGAGTAGACGTATTGTGCGTGAATTAGCGTGATAGAATAGGAGTGTCGTGTTATAGTTTCAGTTTGACATAGGAAGTGAGAGGATAGCAGTGGGAGTGTCATTTTATCGGAGTTAACGTGATATATTACGGAAAAAGGTTCTGTTATCAGGGTTAGCGTGACATTAAAGAGTGGTATTGTCGGGTTATCGGGGTTAGCGTGACATTAGAGAGTGGTATTGTCGTGTTGTCGGGGTTAGCGTAGCATGAAAGGGTGAAAGTGTCGCGTTATCGGGGGTAGAGTGACGTTAGAGGGTGGCGGTGTCGTGTTATTGGGGTTAGCGTGACAGGGGAGAGTGGCAAAGTGGGAGAGTTCTGTCATGTTATCGGGGTTAGCGTGACAGAGGAGTGAGTCTTCATAGTATCGAGGTTGGGGGGAGTGGAACTAATCCATCATTCTGTTTAATGAGAACATTTTCCCTAACTCAGGATTATGGGTTAATGAAAGAAAACTACTCTCTTTTTCCTCTCTCTCTCTCTCTCTCTCTCTCTCTCTCTCTCTCTCTCTCTCTCTCTCTCTCTCTCTCTCTCTCTCTCTCTCTCTTTCAGTGTTTTGCCACCGGTCTTGCAAATATTTCTCTTAATTGGGGTTTTAAAGTGATGAGTAATGGATAATACGATCTTTATTACGTGTATGTGTGTGTGTGTGTGTGTGTGTGTGTGTGTGTGTGTGTGTGTGTGTGTGTGTGTGCGTGTTCCCTCTCTTATCCTTCCTTTTCTTCTCTTGAGTACTCCATCTATTAAAACATTCTACACTCCCTTCTCGCTTACAAGTCTTGTCTGCCAGTCTTTCCCTCCCTACCTCTCTCTCCCCATCGGTTGTTATTTATTCTATTCTACTCATCCTGTTCTCTATAAGTAACTCAATTCTCCCATCCGTGTTCTATTTCCTCCCTCGTAACCCCCCCCATCACCCTCTGCCTTCCTTGCCTCCCTCCCTCATACTCTGTCACCCTCCCTTCACTCTCCGAACCATTTCCCTTCCCACCCTTTCCTTAACCCCTCTTCCTCTTATCCCATCTTCCCTTTCTCCTGCTCTCTTCCCCTCCCCGTAGCGGTAAAAACCCTCCTCCTCCTCCCTTTTTTGTTACGGCTGGCTTAAAGAAATTTCGGCAGCAGCAATTACGTTCCCAATCGGATTAGGGCAAATCTCCACGTAAGCGGTAAAGCCGGTGGATTATCATAGACGCACGATCGCTCCAACGTGACTAGTCGCAGGCGGATCGTAAAAAGGCGCCGTAAACCTCTGGTCTTCCATGATGTGCTGCTAAGACGAATCTCCTGAATTATTGCAAGAAGGGCATTCTCCTTTGCTCCTCCACCCCATCCCACCCAACGCTCCCACCCTCTTCCTCCTACTTCGTCGACTCCCCCAGGCTGTGTGTGTGGTGTGCGCTCCCCGGTGAGTTGCTCAATCCCACCGTGCTTGGCAGCTTTAGGGAGGCGTGTGGTGGCGTTGCAGGGGTGGAAGGAAGGAAGGGTGAAGTGAGGAGCCGTTACAGGCACTCATTCAGTCACACTCACTCTCACACATGGCGTGGCGGGTTGGACATGGAGCGCTTGAGGTGTTTCCTACACGGGGGCTGGACGGCAACTGAGAGACTGGTGCGCGCGCAACCCCTCGGCGCCCCGAGCCTCCGCCCCCCGACGATATTATCTCAGTTGGCGCCTCCTTCTGTTGTCGTGTTGGGCTGGAGGTGGTGGTGCGCAGTCTCAGTGACATGGGCAGATATCACACGAGTTAGCCACCGCTCATAACGTTCCTATCATCATCAAAAAGAAGACAGAAGTGAGAGCTAAACTGGTGGGTCGTTACTGCGTCTGCGCGGCATGGCCCTAATCTAGGATTATGGAGGCTTATCTAAACTCGCTGTTTATAAAGTATGTTTTCGGTGGGAAATTAGCTAGTCGTGGATGGCACGACTGGAGCAACGTATCGACGGTGGTGCTGCGAGGCCGAGAGTAGTGTCGTGCTGAGGACGCCTTCCGCGACGACCTGGCTGAGCGGTGGTCGTAACGGGGCTTACGGCTTAGCACGTGGCAGTGACTTTAATCGGTGGCGGACCCCAACCTTGGTGCCGCCTCAGTATCTTCCCGCCGCCCCCGGTGACCATGTCTGGCTCTCCCGGCGTGGCACTCTGGCTGTCGCGGTGCCGCCTTGAATAGTCATCCCCTCGCTGCCGCCTCCGCCTGCCGTCGCTGAAACCACCTAAGTTGAGAGCTTTGAAGCAACACTGCCAGCGTCCACCCTCGTGCAGGGAGGGAGGTGGAGGGGAGCTGACCGCCCCGCCGTGACCACTAACCTGGCCTGATCTGGACTCAGCGATGGACTTTCAGAGCGCCATGGAAACGTTTGCTGAAGCGTGGATGGCTGCCAACACCAAGTCTCGCCCAGGCTCCTCCGACCACCAGGTGAGGGCTAATCATTCGTGTTAGTGGTGACCGAGCTGATAGTGGTGTAAGTGACACCTGTTGGTGCTGAGTGGCAGGTAGGGGCAGGTGTGGCGGTGGTGCAGCGCTGCCCGGGGAGTAGTGAGGCGGGACTCATTCCAAGGCAACTCTCATGTAGACTCGACAACCTTCGTGTAAACCAAACTGACGCCCGCGGTAGTAATGACGACCCCAGTGCTGACTCTTGAGACGTGACAATGAATACTAAATCTTTTCCGTGTTACCAGTGTGTAAAAAGTGCAAAATTGATAAACGAATAACAAACAAGGTGAATAATAAGTAATGTAATCACGCAGTAGTCGCTCACTGTCTACACGGAGCGAGAGGTGGTGCCGCGTGCAGGAGCCTCGCGTCCCGTGCCTGCTCCACACACGTGCAGGCCGACACCATCTGTGCTCCGCAGCGCCTCAGACTCACGTGGTCGCGAAGGAACCATTGCTAATAGAAAACTGACGGGGCACGAACATCACTCGTGTGGTGCGAGAGCTGGGAGGGGTGGCGACGGCGGAGATGAAGGGAGCTGGGCGGGAGGGAGGTGGCGGCGGAGGGTAGCTGAATGAGCGGGCATGAGTTTAGAGGTTGTAATTTTTTCATTAATTAATGGTTGAATAAGTGATGAATTGGAAGCATCTTAGTAGTTTTATGGTTGTGTGGCGACTAGGTGAAGTGACCAGGTGAGGACAGTATCGGTGATCCTGCCAACTTACTGAGGTGTTTATTTACTTGTTAAGAGGGAAAGTGATGGCCGAGAGAAGCACACATTTGTGGGGGTTTGTCATAAAGTGGTGGTGAGGATGGTGCTACAAAGATGCAGGGAAAGGTTCTTGCATGTTAACGTGTCTTGGAAGTGAGTAGAGAAAAGAGAGATTTGTGAATAATAAACACATCGGATAGCCAGTAAAACCAAGAGGCGGTAGTGTGCAGGAAAGTTCCTTATTTTGCATACTGGGATGTTAATGAAGACGTTACAAGGCAGGTGGGCGCAGGGATGAAGTTTAATTAAGTAGATGGATTTGTATACTGTGGTTCAAACGATTCATATTAGAGATGGCAAATATCACAGGGACGGAGATCTATAAAGAAAGATGAGTGAGTGTATAAGAGAAAATAAATCCATTAAGTACCACAGCAGCTTAGGTCATATGACAAGAATGCCGAGGTAGTTGTGGCACGAGGAATAAATTATATGTTTACAGCAATGAAATAATGTAATGCAAAGTACTTATTTACTTGGCAGGCGTCAGAGGGCCGCCCGTCACTTATCTCTCCCTCACTCTTCATTTTCTACATACATCATTCTTCTCCATTCATTCCTTTAACGCATCTGTCTGGCAGTTATTTGCAGTTACAATTATACTGCAATCAAAATATGAAGTCGGGTATATATGGAAAGAGACGGGTTTAGGCAGGAATATCTGAGAGATGCTAATGATACGGCGTTGGGCAAGAAGCATAACATGTAATACAAATAACGTTAATATTCATAACGCAAGGGATGCATTATAGCTGTAAAGATTGATTACAGAACATATGCAGGGGTTTTTCTATATTTTTCATGCATTTTACGTTTAATATCTTCAAGTTTAGGTTATATTAGGTGACATGAATTGGTTCAGATGTACCTGATGAATATTTCTATACACCAGAATGTTTCCTATTTATCTATCTATCTATATATAGATAATTAGATAGACAGATAAATAGAAATATAGATATAGATATAATGTATGTATACGGGATGAAATTACTTAAGAGAAAGGCGGGAAATATTCAAAGAGCGAAGATTCTGAAGCTATGCGGAGTGAATGTGTAAAGGGAGGTAATGTTGTTTAGAAGGCGGCGGTCTGTCAGTAGAAGGGAGCGGCTGAAATTAGGTATTCATCAGGGAAATGACACTGGAAATTTTGTTACCCGTGGGAAAGTTATTTCTAGGGTAGAAATATAGGTTATTTGAATGTTAGTATTTTTAGGAGATGGAAAAATGATTAACATAAGTTTCCATGAAGAAAAATGGTACTTTGAAAATCTAAGTGTCTGGATAAAATAATAAATTCATGATATGGAAATTTGTAATTCTATGAAAGGGAATTTTTATATGTGTAATGAGTATATTTAAGAGAGCCAAATGAATATGATTAATTTATTGAAGGAAAATTATACCTTAAACACTGAAATTTCTAGAAGATAAAATTAATTCATGATATGAAAAAGTGGAGGTGAAGGAAGTGTTTTTTTTTTTCTATTTATTTATCTATCTATTTATTTTCTTTCAATTTTCTAAGGATGGGTACGATAAAATGAGAGCAGGAACACAAGACACATTCAACTAAGACAAATAGCACCTAAAAAAATAAATAAATAATAATAATAATCAGGTGTATATGAGAAAAATTATCGTAAAGGAAAAAAAAATGGATCTAGATAAAAGAAACCCGATTTTATCCGTAGACATTCAACAAGTTAAGACCAGCAAGCGAAAAAGATACATTTAACTCAGGTAGAATAAGGTACATTTAATTAAGGGAAATAGTACCTGAAAAATAACAAGATCCCGGTAAGAAAAGTTAAAGTAAAGGGGAGAGAGAGAGAGTGTCTGAAGGAGAATTTGTTTAAGCTTTAGGGGATGAGTAGGTTAAGGAAGGCTGGAAGGCTGGTGTCCGGGTAAGGGATTTGTCAGGGAAGCGTGGGTGTGCGGCGGGTGAGGGTGAGGGTGAGGGTGTCCTGTAATGGTGTGGACACAATGGACAGCGAGGAGTGAGTGTCGCGGTGAAGATTTGGGTGAGATGGAGTTGATTTTCATATCCCGAAGGGGCTGTACTTTTTGTGAGTGAGGTTAGGTTAGGTTAAGGAATAAAGTAAACCATGGTAAAAGTTCACGGTGGACTTTTAAGGAGGGAATGTCGCGGTGAAGATTTAGGTGAGATAAGAGTTTATTTTCATAATACGAAGGTGTTGTACATTTTGCGAGTTAGGTTTGGTTAGTTAAGTTGGATGTGGTTAGGGGATGAAGTGAAGCGTGCTAAAAGTTTATGGTGGACTTCTAAGTTAGTTGTTTATTTTTTTTGATGTGTTAAATAGGGCATGCGAGTTGCGTTTTTCGTGGTGACTCCGAATTTTCATCATTTTTATATATTTTTGAGTTTGTTTTGCTGCGGATACTTGCTCGAGATCCTGCTTCAAGAGGAAGAAGAAAAAACAATCGTGTGTGTGTGTGTGTGTGTGTGTGTGTGTGTGTGTGTGTGTGTGTGTGTGTGTGTGTGGCGGGCGTGTTCCGTGGCGCCGTGCGTGTCTTCTGTTCGGCACATCGGCGATCGCGTCCTGTCCCTCGCATGGACATTACTGGATGGAAATATTGAAAGGATTCGCAAGTAGAGGAATCCGCACATCACCACCATCATCACCACCACCATCACCATCACCATCATCATTATACCTACAACCACAACTACAAACATTATCATAGCCACCGTCAGCATAGAGGCGCCTTACACGTGGGTCCTTCGTCAGCAGAATGGCGGCATTAGAGTAACACTTCCCGCGGCAGGATGAAGGGATGAGTGTGATAAATGCGGGCGCGACAGACACCCGTCGGCGCCCCAGCAGGATCACGGCAGAGGGTGGTGGGATAGGCGGGCTGGGGTGGGGGGTGGGGGGGTGAAGCCTCGATCGCGTTGGGATGAGCCTGGGGTGTATCCGTGGTCCGGGGCGGCTCAGGGGAAGGTAAGGCAAGGAGAGGGAAGGGAAGGGGAGGGAAGTGCGTTGTGGCCCTCCCTCCACCTCCCCGCCCAGCCCGCCCGCCTCCTGCACCTCCTCCTCCTCCTCCTCCTCCTCCTCCTCCTCCCGGGCCGGTTGTGCTGATCCGCAAAGAGGGCCAGAAGGGTGTGCTTGTTGTTTTTGTTGTTGTTGTTGTTGTGGGTGGTGGTGGTGGTGGCACTGTTGCTTTGGTTTCTTAGGTTAGAGAATGATTTCGAAATTTTTTTTCCTCTCTCTCTCTCTCTCTCTCTCTCTCTCTCTCTCTCTCTCTCTCTCTCTCTCTCTCTCTCTCTCTCTCTCTCTCTCTCTCTTCGTAACATTTCTTTTCCTTTATTGTATTCATCAATATTTTTTTCATTCAGGTTAATTTCTATATTATATATTCATTTGTGTTTTTATAGTGAAGAATTTGTTATTATTATTATTATTATTATTATTATTATTATTATTATTATTATTATTATTATTATTATTGTTATAGTTATTGTGGCAGATACAAAAAAAGGAAGTTAGCGCGCCAGTATCCGCCCAACTTGGTCTACACTTCCCAGTGAACAATGTAGGAAAACACACAACGCAGCCAGAAAAATTTGAAACAAAATAGATCAAAATAAATAACCCAAAAGTCAAGCTTCAGTGTGCAGCAAGTTATCCCAAGGAGTGGATGAGTTGAGTGGTGACAGTGCTATAAAGAATAGATAAATCAAAATATGGTCAATACAGAAAAATATAATTAAAAGAGAATCCACAGAAAAATACGATTTTCAGTCAAAATGTTGCTAAGAATGACAGGGGAAGGGAAAAAGTGAAATAGCGAACGTGGAAAAAGAGAGGAAAAATAACTTAATATAAAGGAAAAGAAATATAACGTGATGGATGAAAGGCAGGAAACAATGCACAGAAAGGAAATCAATCATGGAAATAATAACAGTAACATCAATATTAATGATAATATTCAAGAAAAACCACTGAAATCAAATGAAAATTAAAAGTTGGTAAAAATGAACTTTAATAAAAAGAAAGAGTAAAGTAGAAGGATTTTCTTTCTGTAACGATATATAATTGCAGGTGATTTACTTTCTTCTTCTCTCAGTATGATACAGATGAAAACAAAAATAAATAAATAAATGGCGTGGATAAATACAGTCTTTTGAAATTATGAGACGATCGCGTTCATAAAGTAATTATTGTCTTAATGTACTAGAACGTTAATTTTTCAGTGTATTTATTATGATGATAGTATTAGGGTGGCTGTAATTGTAATAGCAGCAGCAACAACACCAGTAGTAGTATAAGTAGTAGTAGTAGTAGAAGTAGTAGAAGTAGTAGTAGTTGTAGTAGTAGTAGAGGAAGAAGTAGGAAGAGAAGGAGGAGGAGGAGGAAAAAGAAGTACAGGAAGAGGAGGAAGAGACAGAAAGAAATGATGAATAAGAAAATTAGTCATAAATAGCAAACAATTATTTACAGTAATAAAATGGAAAATAGTAAAGGAAACACGGGCCGGTAGGAGAATCTCTATAGTACTACTAATGATAATAATAGTAATAATAATAATAATAATAATAATAATAATAATAATAATAATAATAATAATAATAGTAATAGCAACAGTAACAACTAGCGCATACACTAATGATAAACCAGCAGATTAACTCCTCCTCCTTAAGACCTTACCGTCAGGAGTGTTCTCAACCGCCCGTGCTTGTGTTTCCGCGTAGCGAGGAGGCAGGAGGAGGCAGCGGCGGGATGAGGAGAGATGAAGCATGTATGAGAGGCAGCCAAACCACGTGTGTCAGTGATATGTACCGCGGATGTTGGGAAGCGGGAAGGACGATATTCTAAAACACTTCTGTCCCAACCGTGACTACTTTCAAAAGACTCCAGTTGAAATTACACGTTTTTCTTCTTTTAAGGGGTGTTTTTTTTACGCTTCTGGTGAGAGATTAGTGAGATTTCTACATTAGTCACAGGAAAGACACTTCAAAACCCGGCTATTCTTCTCCGTGGCCTTTGAAAATTGTCGCGGTGAGAAAGTGAAGTTACGCAGAGAAAGGTGAGGTGCGGTGCGTTAAGTGGCGTGTACTGTGCGTGTATCGGGAAGGAGCATCGGGGAGGTGTGTTTGTCGGAGCGATGAGTGCGGCCGGACGCTCCCTCCCAATGCTCCTCTCAGCGATCACCTCCTCCTCTCTTCCCTCTGAACGGCGCGATGGGCAGCGGTGACGTGTGTATTGAGTGAGCAGCGCAAATTGGCTCGTCTTGTTATGTTTTGTTGTGCGCCGTTTACAGCAAGACCTTCCTGTAATTATTATCCGCCGCACCTTTCCTTCCTTCCTATTAATCTCTCGCCTCATCTCTATTTTCTTGCTTCATTTATTAGGTTTATTATTTTATTTTTTTATTTTTTATTACGTGTCATAATCTATTCGGTGCTTATCTTACTAATTCATCACGACTATGTATACTTTGTTTTCTAAGGCACAAGGTGAATGGTTTATTTTTAATTTTTATTCGTCTATTTATTTTTTATCTCAGTGCGTTGGATTATTTCTATCATCAGTTTATTTATTTCCTGTCCTTATCCTTTTCATTTATCTTTTCCTAATGTTATAATTCTCTCTCTCTCTCTCTCTCTCTCTCTCTCTCTCTCTCTCTCTCTCTCTCTCTCTCCAGCTAAGCGGTGCACTAATCTATTTAGCCTTTGTCCGCGGTGATGATCTATCCTATTCTCTTTTATTTATGATTTTAATAACACTACAGTCCGCGTATTAATACAAGATTGTCCTGTATGATGCTTTGTATTCCCTCGCATAGCTACTTTGTTGTTTATGAAGCTGGTTATATTGCACGTGATGGCTGTTCTGTGCTGTAATGTCAGTACTGTGCTATCCAAGAATCTCACTCGTGTTTTTTCTTTACTGTTTTGTTTACTGCATTCTTTGAAATTCTTGTAAATACAGTAGGGAAAGTTCGTACAGTAATTATCAGTGTTTGTATTTTTACGATTCATTCCATTTGACATTTGTAGTAAAGTAAGGGAGGTTAGATTCATTACGCCACATGAAAAAATAATGATGAATAAGTATGTATGTAACCATGTAACCCATCATAGTGTAATGGTAAACAGGTATATGATAAATTCTAAACACCTAACTTCTTTTTTGTTGGGGGGCTGTAACTATGTATTCTTGCAATATTCATACATACATACATGCATACATACATACATACATACAGAACATTATTTTTGACTTTTATTCATTTCTACATTTATACAGTTCATCTTTATGTGAAAAAAATAATGACAATAATGTAACCATAAATGTGGAAATGAAAATTCTTGTGATAATCATGTGTTGTTGCAGTTTCGTACGTAGCAATTCATTATACTTCGATCTGTGTTCAAAGCGTAGTCAGAGCAATTATTTTGTGTGGCAATTGTTTTATAGCGAATTCATTAACGCAAACACTTTAAAACACTTGATTATGTTTCTCAATACAAGAAAAAGATATATTAACGGAATATGGAGTAGCAACCCCTTCAGTACTGGGACACATTTTTACCACCAGATTTGGGTATGATTAGACGATTTTATTAACATTAGGAAGGGTCTATGGAAGTTAAAAGACTAATGGCTGAAGTCTTCACCATTTTAATCCCTACACAAGTTTATGAAGCTCCATAAAACTGACAAATAATAAGCAGAATAAATATGAATCTGCGTCCCAGTACTGAAGAGGTTAAGACAAACAAATCATTATCATCACGAAGCTTTGGGGTCAATCTCATAAAAATACAAACAAGAGTAAAATTATTGCAGTCATGACACATTCACTAAGGGAACGAACATATGTAAGAAACTAAATAAACTAATAAGTAAATCAAGCCTTCTCATATGTTGCTCCCCATAAGAAATTAGACGAGACTAATAATAATAATCGTTCAGACATTCAGACAAGCTGGGTGAGGAGGTGACAAGAAGCACAAAGGTGATCGTTCTAGTTTATGAGATTTTTTATTTTATTTATATTTATCTATTCCCATTGCTTTTTTATCTTGATTCTGCTTAAGTGAACAAATTATGAACTACTCTCAATCATCAACTATTTTGGAGAGAATGGTTTTATGTTCCTTTATTTTTTAAAATTTTATTTCTTTGCTTATTTCTTTGTTTTTATCGTTGCATCTACTAATTAATGTTTCGATTGTATTTATTACTATGATGCTTCTCCGTCTATTTGCTTTTTTTTACTATTTTATGTATTTTCTTGTTTCTATGTTTGCTTATTTGTGTATTTATGTGATCATTCAATGTGGTTGTTGCTATTATTATTATTATTATTATTATTATTATTATTATTATTATTATTATTATTATTATTATTATTATTATTATCATTATTATTATTAGTGTTATTATCATCGTTGCTGGATACCACAGACGACCTAACGTAACCTATGCCAGCCCAGCACAGCACCACACAGCACTGCCCACCCACCGCAGCGACTCCCCTGCTACCACTAACTACCACAGCATTAAACATCATTCTGGCCCTTGAGTAACGTGACGCAGCGTTTTGTATGGCCATCTATAGCACACACACACACACACACACACACACACACACACACACACACACACACACACACACACACACACACACACACACACACACACACCGAGGACTCTGTTAATAAGCGAGGCGAGAAATGGTGGTGCGTGACTGATAGAGGAGGAGGAGGAGGAGGAGGAGGAGGAGGAGGAGGAGGAGGAGGAACAGCAGGAGAGGTAGAGCTATTTCTTTCTCCCATTTTCTTGTTTTCCTTATGATTTTTTTTGTACTATTTTGCTTCATTATTTTTTTTCCTCTTTGTGTTTTCACTCTTTTCTTTCATATTTTTTGTGTTTGTATCTGTTTATCTGTCTGTCTGCCTGTCTGTTTATCAGTCTCTATACCTGCCTGTCTGTCTGTCTGTCTGTTTGTCTGGCTGTCTATCTATGTGTTTGTGTGTTTCATGTTTCTGTGTTTGCCTATTTGTTTTATATTCTCTCTCTCTCTCTCTCTCTCTCTCTCTCTCTCTCTCTCTCTCTCTCTCTCTCTCTCTCTCTCTCTCTCTCTCTTTCTCTCTCTCTCTGTATACACTTATAGCATTAACACACCACCACCACCTCGACCACCACCATCACCACCGTCACACTAAGGAAAGCGACGTGAGGGATGAATGTCTGCGCCGATATTACGAGATTAGGAGAGAGAGAGAGAGAGAGAATAACACGCCCCCCTGTGATTCCGAGACCAGCGTGTCATCGAGCACTGGGAGGCAAGTGCAGCTCTCCACGGTCATTGGGGGCATCATTGGTATAGCGTTGAGGGAAGGGGAGGGGAAGGGGGAGGAGGAGGAGTAGTAGTGTGTCATTCTGTAATTTGAGCTGGTACACTTCCGCATCACTCCTCCACCACATTGAAAGGCTCTATGTTGAGATTATACAGCTTTCCAAGGATGGTTTGATGTCCCTAGTGGCAGATTAACATGGGGTTTTTGTATTATCAACAGGAGATGCAGTTTTAATCCCTTCAGTACTGGCACGGGACGCATTTTCTTATTTATCCCTGCTTTTTATTTGTCGGTTTTACACAGCTTCAGATACTCATGTAGGGGATTGAAATAGTATTGAATCTGGCCAATAATCCTCTGATCTCCGTAGACGTTTCCTAATGTCAATAAAATCGTCTAATCACACCCAAACACCCATGATAAAAGTATGTCCCAGTACTGAAGGGATTGAGGACGCGAGGAGTGATCTATGTGGCCGTTGGTGTAGTGGTGTGGAAAGTGAGTCAAGTGTATGTGAATATTGGTCTATCTGTGGTGATTATATAATGTATTCTGAAAAAAACTGTCGTACCACACCTCCGCTGGATTCCAAAGTATCTAGTGACTGTGTACGAGTTTTCTAAGCATGCGTTGTTTTATTATTCTAGTGTCAGATTATTTTCTAAATATTACCCATTCTCCAAACCATTCAGAGAGAGAGAGAGAGAGAGAGAGAGAGAGAGAGAGAGAGAGAGAGAGAGAGAGAGAGAGAGAGAGAGAGAGAGAGAGACATATAAAAATCAGCAACGGTAGCTACATGTAAGAGTAGCAGCAGCAGGTATAAAGAGGTAAACAAACAGTAGCACACACGTGAAGCGAAAATAAAATACAAAAGCACACGGGATTCGAACTGACAGGGAGAGAGAGAATAAAAAAAGGGGAAAAAGCAAAGGACCTTATTTCTTGCCCTTTCCCCTCCTCGTGTCCCTGGGAATCAAAACAGAGGCGGGGAGGGGGGCGGGGGCTGGAAGAGGAGAGGAGAGGGAGTGTGGGGAAGGAAGAAGGTATACGGAAGGGGGGAGGGGAAAGACTAGGGAGAGCGATGGTATTCAAGTATAGCACAGTAGCAATGCACCTGATGCTATACCTGTCGTTTTAGGAGAGGGAGGGTGGGGGGAAGGGAGGGGTGGAGGGGATAAAGGCAGAAAGGTAAGGGAGGGAGAGGGAGGGAGGGAGGACAGACTTTTATATGGTAAGGGAGTAAAGGAGTGGGACAAGGTGGTTTTGTTTTAAGGTAGGAGTATTTGTGTTTTGTGGTGATGTTAGGGAGAGATGGAAAAAGAGGAAAGGAGAGAAAGAGGGAGAGACAGAGGGGCAAGAAGGGAGTGAGTGAGTGAGTGAGTGAATGAGGGAGAGAGGAAGTATAGCAATGAGGAAGATGAATGGAGGGAGGGAGTGAGTGTATGATGGTAATGGAAAAGAAAATAACCATCACAAACAAAAACAAAAACAGTATAATTTTCATAACACCACTATGAAACCCCTTAGTAAATTGTAAGAACGATTTTTTTTACAAGAATACAATACAAGTAGCGTGTGTGTGTGTGTGTGTGTGTGTGTGTGTGTGTGTGTGTGTGTGTGTGTGTGTGTGTGTGTGATGGCCAGGATGAACACGAAAAGCACAGTGAAATATGAGACACGAAAGGGACTGAGTGTAGGAGGACTGTGTATGAGGCAGGGGTGGTGGGGTAGGGTAGGCAGCTATGGAAGTGTGCGTGGGTGGTGTGTGAGGCAGACAGGGAGGCAGGGCAGGGAGGGGGCGGTGGAGAGGACATCGTGAGGGGAGTGTAGGCCGTAGGATTAGGAGTAAAATAATGTAAGTCGAAGGTAGGGGAAGCCGGCGGGAGTACATGCCGTAACAGGGAGTGGGAGGGAGAGAGCGAGAGAGCGGGGCGTGGGGCAGAGAGGCAGGGAAGTGGTGGACGGAAGTTACCTGCCATCCACACCGGTGATAGTAGTAATTAGCGCACCTTATGTCATCCACGCCCAACTCACGGCACTTACTCAGGTCATCTTGCTTATCCTGGGCGAGTTTGTGTTTTATTTGTACAAGAGAGAATCTGGCCAAGGACAACAAAAAGAGTTAAAAAAAGGTACCACTGAATTTTTTCCCTAAACAAAGATAAACAAGAAAATATTCAAAATGACCATTGTAGTTCCTTCCTTAAAAAAAAAGATAATAATTATGAAGTATAATCGAAGTGTCACTCCTGAAAGAAAGTTCCCATTGAACTGCCATTCACTAAAAGACCTATTGAATGCCATTCCATAAAAAATCATTCAAGTACCACTTTCTAAATAAGCCCCCATCCAAGTGCCACCCTCTAAAAAGCGTCATCAAATGCCATTCCCCAAAAACAGAACCCCACCGGAGTGCCGCTTTGTAAGAAAATGAATAAATAAATAAATAACATAACATAATGATAATAATACTAATAGTAATGATGATGATGATGATGATGATGATGATGATGATGATGATGATAATAATAACAATATTAATATTATTAATAATAATGATAATAATAATAATAATAATAATAATAATAATAATAATAATAATAATAATAATAATAATAATAATGATAATAATAATAATAATGATAATAATAATGATGATAGTAATAAAATATAAATAAATCAATAAATCAAAAAATAAATATGAATAAAAAAAGAATATGCATAGATTACAGAGACGTGTCTTGAAATCATCATGGAAATCAGAATAGTAAAATAACAATAATAATAATAATAATAATAATAATAATAATAATAATAATAATAATAATAATAATAATAATAACATCATGGAAATTACTCTCATATCATAACAAAAACGTATCAGAATAGGAGTTGCATAAAAAAGAATACTACTATAGAAATTCAAGCATGTAATGGAGGTAGAGAAAGGCGTTTGAGGAAATACAAGACTCAAGGGAACACGGACAGTGCACAAATAAAACACTCTGGCATGTTGCAGGTGTAGGGAAGGAAGGGGTGACGAAGGGTGGCGGACGGGCAGGGAAGGGATGAATGAAGCGCTGTACAGGAAGAGCAAGGTTGATGGTGAATACTGCAGCCAACCAATAGTAACTGGGTAACAAACAGGAAGAAGACAGGAGGTGAATCAGTGGCATAGTTAAACATATCATCCCTGGCCTGTGTGTGTGTGTGTGTGTGTGTGTGTGTGTGTGTGTGTGTGTGTGTGTGTGTGTAGAGTAGAGGTGAGTTACTGATGTCTATGTAGTTGCGTAGAAGTGCACTCAGTCAGGCGGACCAATAATGATAAAGTAGAATGAATGAATTATTGAGTAATTGATAATGACCCCCCTCCAACAAGTCACATAGCGTTGCGTAACAGTGAATGACAACGAATAACAGACTCATAACAGACTCATTAGCACTACGTCACCAAAACAGCACTGTTAGTAAGGTAATTTAACAGTAATAGTGGCGGTAGCGAAGGAATGTGAATGGATAGACAAAAAATATCTAGATTAGTAAAATTAGTTAGTAGAATGTGAATGGATGGACAAAAAATGTTAGTAAAATGAGTTAGTAATAGTAGTAGTAGTAGCAGTGGTGATGGTAAATAGTTGGTGAAGGATAAAGTGCAACAAGACCTAAGCAGTGAATTAAGTAAGGCCAGTTAGCAGCAGTGGTGAAGGTAGCGGGGCACGGGGAGGAGGAGGAGGAGGAGGAGGAGGAGGAGGAGGATGAATCATGGCGGGAAGGGTTACAGTGAGGACGAGGGTGGGCCGCCGACACTGAGGTAACAAGGAGAGGTGGCCGAGATAAGATAACAAGACAGGTTTATTCCAATAATCGTAACCCACTCGAATGCAACATATTATGGCGATAACCAGCAAGTGGAAGTAAACCAAGAATATCTCCGCAATCCGTTATCGAGGCACGCCAGTATCCAGGGAGGAGGAGGAGGAGGAGGAGGAGGAGGAGGAGGAGGATGGGGAGGAGGAGGAGGATGCAATAGCCAAACAGTAGCAGCAGAAAGGCATCTCTAGTTATTCCTTCGTCAGAGAGAGAGAGAGAGAGAGAGAGAGAGAGAGAGAGAGAGAGAGAGAGAGAGAGAGAGAGAGAGAGAGAGAGAGAGAGAGAGAGAGAGAGAGAGAGAGAGAGAGAGAGAGAGAGAGAGAGAGAGAGAGAGAGAGAATTTTTGCTGCATCTCACTTGTCTTCTTTTTATACCTGATTTATCTTTTTTTTTCTTTTTCTCATTATAGTTTCTTTTTTTCTTACGTTTTGTTTCCTTTTTACTGCCTCTTTTACACTTTCTCATCTCTCATCTTTCTTTTTTTTCTTTGTATCTTTTCCTACTTTGTCCTCATTCTTAATTTTTCTTATTTCTTATATTTTCCTAGTTTTTTCTCTCCTATTCTTCTTCTACTCTCTCTCTCTCTCTCTCTCTCTCTCTCTCTCTCTCTCTCTCTCTCTCTCTCTCTCTCTCTCTCTCTCTCTCTCTCTCTCTCTCTCTCTCTCATTCATCCTCCCTTTCTGCCCTCTCTCCATCTTTCTCCTAATCCAATCCTTCTTTTTCTTCTCTCTTTTTTTCCCTTTAATCGTCCCCATGACCCCATTCATTGCTCCCTTCCCCCTGTTCTTTATCCCTTCCCTCCTTACCTACTTCCCCTTTCCCCTCCTCCCTTCCCCTCCCCCTTCTCCCTGCTTTATCTCCGAACACCTGCTTGACATTAGAGAGCCTTCCCATGATAATTGTTTGTTTTCATTCTGTTTTCCCACATCTCTCTCTCTCTCTCTCTCTCTCTCTCTCTCTCTCTCTCTCTCTCTCTCTCTCTCTCTCTCTCTCTCTCTCTCTCTCTCTCTCTCTCTCGTGGTCTCTGTTTCATCTCGTCTTCTCTTCAAATGCCAAAATTTGTCGTGTCCTGTCTTGTGTGTGTGTGTGTGTTTTGGTGTCTGGAAGCGTGGTAGGAAGTTTTTGTGTATGTTAAAAATGTTTGTGAGTTTAGCTGTGTGTGTGTGTGTGTGTGTGTGTGTGTGTGTGTGTGTGTGTGTCTTCCTCCTCCTTGTAGTCCTTTTTCCTTTTTTTTTCTTACCATCTTGCTGTTCTTCTTGTTGTGTTGTTGTTCTTGTTGTTGTTGTGATCAATCATCATCATCATCATCATCATCATCATCATCATCATCTTCCCTCTTCTTCTTCTTCTTCTTCTTCTTCTTCTTCTTCTTCTTCTTCTTCTTCTTCTTCTTCTTCTTCTTCTTCTTCTTCTTCTTCTTCTCCTCCTCCTCCTCCTCCTCCTCCTCCTCCTCCTCCTCCTCCTCCTCCTCCTCCTCCTCCTCCTCCTCCACTACCACCACCGCCACCACCTATACTAACCACATAACACATTACCTCACCAACAAACATTAGTGTCTTTCTCTCAAAATAGCAGCAGCCAATGAGTGCAGCTTTCTCCTATTGTGTCACGTGTGTGGTGTCGCTGAGTGTTACAAGTGATCAGTGTGTCTGTAGTAATAACGTGATGGTATGTTGGTCTTTGAAACTCTAATGTTAGGAAGTGAAAGGGAAATAAGTTAGAGTAAAGAGAGAAAATGATTAAAAAAGGATTGCAAGTTAATAAATGAAAAGAAGTGGTGGTGATATAAAGAAAACAGAGAGAAAAAGGGAGAAAAAGAATGAATGAATATAGAATTGCATGATAAAAGAAGGAAAGAAAAAATGAGTGAATGACATAACAACCACAAGGTGTAAATTAAATAATAAGAGGAAGAATAATGAAGAAATTATGATTAAATAAAATTAAAAAGAGGAAACTAAAACATACGTAGAATAAAAAAAAGAAAAAAAAACTCACGTAAAAATAACAACTCATAAAATCATTGAAATAATAAACAAAATATACATAAATTAACAAAAATAACGTTAAAAAAATAATTAACTAACTGAAATAAATCTAACTCTAATTATCTCATTTTCTTTTCCATTATTCAATCATTGCAACGCTTTTACTCTTATCTGATATTTCATTCCCCTTTTCATCACCTCTCTTCTTTTCTCCCCCTTTCCCCATATTTTCCTTATCTCCCCTTCTTATCCACACTTTTCCTCTCACATCCTTTCTCATCACCTCATCTTTTCTCACCTTTCTCTCCTTTCCTTCTTTCCTGTTGTTCCATTATCCATCATTCTCTTTCATCCTCTTCTTTCTCTCCTTTTCGTAGCTTATCCATCTTTTCCTTCTATTCCCTTTCTCATCATCTTATCTTTTCACTCCTTTTTCTTTCCCCCCTTTCCTGTTGTTCCATTATCCATCATTCCCTTTCATCCTCTTCTTTCTCTCCTTTTTATAGATTATCCATCCCTTCCTTCTATTTCCTTTCTCATCATCTTATCTTTTCACACGTTTTTTTCTTTCCCCCTTTTCCTGTTGTTTCATTATCCATTCTTCCCTTTCATCCTCTTCTTTCTCTCCTTTTCGTAGCTTATCCATCTTTTCCTTCCATTCCCTTTCTCATCATCTTATCTTTTCACTCCTTTTTCTTTCCCCCCTTTCCTGTTGTTCCATTATCCATTCTTTCCTTTCATCCTCTTCTTTCTCTCCTTTTCGTAGCTTATCCATCTTTTCCTTCTATTCTCTTTCTCATCATCTTATCTTTTCACACGTTTTTTTCTTTCCCCCTTTCCTGTTCTTCCCCTCTTCTCGCCTGTAATACCATTGCAAGTCCTCGGGCTGTAGAGGGAAGGAAAAGGAGTTAAATCGCATGAAAATGACCTCCCGGATTTTGCTAAGTGACTCTTGCTTCTGTACAATGCGCGCGTGTTAAAATGTTCTCCTCCCCTTGCTTCCTTACACGAGATGAGAATGTGTGTGGTCCCAGAATGATGCCATTACTAGTAGTACATGTTCAGTGTGTTGGTTGGCTCTCTGACTCTCTCTCTCT
>CM035189.1:17650457-17665457 GCA_020233015.1 Callinectes sapidus | reverse complement strand
GTTGTCTAACCGTGTTGCTCGCCGCCTGCCAGTCTGCAGGTAACGGTAATGCATCATCGTCACAATAATACAAATATTAAATGACTACCAACAGACAAGTATTGGTGCTAAGGAGGTAGATAAAGAGGCAGGCAGCGAGGCAGGTGAGGGAGGCTCGAGACAGGTGGCGGTGGTGGACAGGGGGTGGTGGTGTTGATGCCGCAGCTGTTCAATGCCACACACTCTGGACCGCCACTTATATATATATATTCTAGATTATATCTACTATATATCTATATATATATAATATATATATATATATATATATATATATCTATACTCATATACTATATATATATATATCATATATATTACTATATATATATATATATAAGTAGATGTACACACACACACACACACACACACACACACACACGGCACACAGTACATGTGAGGTCCCTTGTATGGGAGGCGTGCAGTGTGACAAGGTGATTGGCGATCTGGCTCATCTGATGCCACGCCGCGGCATAAATACCTGATGGTTTAAAATTGTGTGTGTGTGTGTGTGTGTGTGTGTGTGTGTGTGTGTGTGTGCGTGTGTGCGTGCGTGCGTGCGTGCATTAGCGCGGGCGTGGGTGGGAGCGTAAGCCAATCTGTAGGAAAAAAGGAACGGCCGCAGGGGACGCGGCTGCATATTTAGTGGGCGGCGGTGATCCTGGGCGCTGGTTTGCGTCACGTGGGAGCGAGCAGCTGCCGCGACCCGCCGGGGGATAAGATTACCCGATTTGAGATTAGACTAAAAGCTCTGAAGTGGAAAGATTTCGGTGTCATTTAGTGATAAGCAACGAGTGGACACAAGGACGAGTGGCCGCTGGCCCTACGAGGTGGCGTGGCCCTTATTGCCGAGGGCCCTTCGCAGTGGCCCGTCGCCCCTCCTCGCCCGTATTAACACAGGGATGTACTTCGTCACATGACGTAATATTTTTAAAACCTGGCTTATCTTGGCGTCTGTTTTTTATATTATCTAATGTGTGCTGAGCGATGATTGGTCGAGAAGCACGCCTTGCTCTGTCTCTCACCCCTGTCTGCCGCCTGCACCCCGACTGCCTCTCTCATTCCTGTCTGCCTCCCTCATCCCTCCTTCCCTTACCTCTCTTTCCTGTTTACCTAACTAACCTTCGCTACTCTCAACCTTGCCTGCCTCACTATTCCTGTCCACGTCTCTCATACTTGTTACTTCCCTCCCTCATCTCCGTCTCCCTCATTCTCTGTTACCTGTCTGCCTCACCCTTCATTTCCCTCCCTCACTTTTGTCTATCTCCCCCACACCTGTCATCTGTTTCCCCCCGCCTTGTCTGCTTACCTCATCACTGCCTCCTTTACCTCGGTCTTTTCTCCCCGCCGCTTTATATTCCTCCCCCAAGGTTTAATGAAATATAATGTGTGTTCTTTTTTGTTGTTTACAGAGCGGAAGTTTTTTTATATTTGTTTTTTCTTTATCTCTTCTCTAGTTTACTTTGAAAGGCAGCTGCTTTGATGGAGTTCTAAAAATTCTTTAACACTTTGAGATTTGTGCTGATCACACACGCAGTTTTTGCGCGGAACACAACACAACACACACGCCACTCATTACTATTAGTACCGATCTTTTGTGTGTGTGTGTGTGTGTGTGTGTGTGTGTGTGTGTGTGTGTGGTGTGCGTGTGCGCTCGCGCGAAACTTATGAATATGAGGGACGTTCATAATTTAGATATTTCATATTAATGTTTTCTTCCTCAGTTATAGAGAAATTCATACATAAGTCTATGATAGTTACATACGGGTACGTGTCTGGTCATTTATTTCACTGATCACCTGCTTAGTCAGTGACTTATGATATTACCTTTACGTTTTATACTTAGATTTAAAATGAACGATTGTCGCAGGATCACTTAAACACTTCACTGAGATGCGGAGCCACGTCGCTTTCTTGGATTTGGTATGATAGATCACCTGTTATTAAGTATCTATTAACGATGCACGCCTTCCACACCACAGGGAAGGTGGATAAGAGGAGAGAGTGAAGAGGAGGAATGCGTGGGTGGGTGGGTGGCCGAGAGGGGAGCTGGCAGGTGAGCTTTGAGATACAAGGGGGGGAGAACGGGGGTACAGAACAGGAGGCGGTTATTGGGGTTCAGGGCCAGAGTTGGTGGGTGGTGGGTGGGGGGGGGGTGCGTTGCGGGGCAGGGGCGTGCACCGGCAACAACTATCTTGGACCACTTGGGGAGACTTGGTGAATGAGGCAGGACGCGATAAGCTAGTGATTAAGCTTACACTTATCTCCGGCAAGTCCATACAGGCAGTTCCATTCTTTGCCCTCCCTCTTCCCTGTCTGTCTGTCTGTCTGTCTGTCTGTCTGTCTGTTTGTCTGTGTTTGTTATTGTCTGCCTGTGTCTGTCTGTGTTTGTTTCTCTTTAGGTAGTTTATTTCTTTGTCCTCCTCCTTCTCTTTCTTTTTGTCTGTGTTTCTGTGTGTCTTATCGTCTGTCTGTGTGTCTCTTTGTGATTGTTTCTATTTTGTCTGTCTCCATTTTTCATTTATTTTACCTCCATTGAGTTTGTATCTGTTTCCCCTCTACCTTCTTCCTCATCCTTCTCTCTCTCTCTCTCTCTCTCTCTCTCTCTCTCTCTCTCTCTCTCTCTCTCTCTCTCTCGTCTCTCTCTCTCTCTCTCTCTCTCTCTCTCTCTCTCTCTCTCTCTCTCTCTCTCTCTCTCTCTCTCTCTCTCTCTCCTTCCTTGTTTTTCCGTCTAACTCGCTTATTTGCTCTTCATTCCTTTTATCTCTCTCCCTGTCTTTCTGTCTATCTTCCTGCGCCTTTCTTTCTTCATTCATCTCACCTTACCCTGTCTGTTTGTCTGTCTGTCTCTCACTTTCTCTTTTCTTTCCTGTCACCTCTTCTTGTCTTTGTCTGTCTCTCACTAGACGATGAAGTAAGAGTAATAACGAAAAGATACTAATGATGAAGCAATAACACCAACATACAGACAGACACATGTGGAGACTAGAGATACATAGTGGGTTTCGTCTAGCATCACATTTCCATCGGCTTTGCAACTCAATGTTATAAAAATAAATGCGCGAATGTTGAAAGAAATGAAAGTAGTGACATATATACTACATACCAAGGACGAAACATACATACATACATACATACATACATACTTGTCCTCAATCACAGTCTTATGACCATCTTTACATTTCCAATCCTCTCGCGCTAATCGTATGTCTTAATGCGTATGTTAGTTTATTCATGCACTGCATTAATCGTTCTATTCATGCTTCTTTTAATCTATTTATTCTTAAGACATATGTTAAATCTATTCATGGATCTAAAAATTTATTTGTGCAGTATACTCATCAATCCACTAATGCATTTTTTTACATAATCTGTTAATCTATTCACCCATTAGGATTGCGAGTCTTTAGTTCATCCTCCATTAACCTTACGAGGCGGTGTTCGTGGGGCAGTGTATGGCGGCGGCGCGGTGAGGTGTTAATGGTGGTTAATAGTCGCTCCTCGAGGGTCGTGTTCCCGTCCGTCTATCTCTTGACACGCAGATAAAGCAAATACGTAGATTACTTTGCGATGGGTGAGTCGTGCTACCACTGACTCCCTGACTGCCTTGTTAATTGTTGATGTATTTCTTGTTCATTGATGGTGTGAGCGTTCCTGTATGTACTGTATTGGGTGTCCTGTATACTGCTGTGCGTCAGATATGTCGCAGTTTGTCTTCACAAGGTTGTTTTTATACGTTGTCTCAAGAACAACAAAGAAAAATTGGAATTTAATTTGACAGACTGACAGACAGACAGACAAAGATAGCTTATCTTAGATTATTAGGTATTTCAATTTCTTCTTATCATTTTCTCAAGTTTTCGTATGTCATTGAGGAGGATTTCTTGTCTTAATGGCAGGAAACGAATATACATCGATACATACATGAATGCATACATGTACGAGTGTACTGACATCATATCCATTGACCGCAAGTTTTAGTTACCAATGTCATTGTTTGGTTGTTTTAAAAACTGACGATTTATTGATGATTAAAAGCAGATGACGTGACTGCAGCGGCCTGGGGCGAGGAGGCTTATCCGCTGCGGCGTCACCGTGACAGGGCGTGTGTGTGTGTGTGTATGTGTGTGTGTGTATGTGTGTGTGTGTGTTTGCCCGCGTATGTGATGGACGGGAAGGGAATAAGAGGAGGGGATATAGGCATTAGTAAAAGCGGCCAGCCTTTGTATTTCTAATTAGATTATCTTTTATCGGATTTTAGGTTAGTGACGCACCGTTCATTGCTAGCTGGATGAACTGTACACTTACATTGCTTCACTGTTTTGTGTTTGCACTGCTCCAAGCGCCGCGTCCGAAAGGAAAGAGAATTGGAGGTTTCTACACGCTGTTTTATCTTTGCTGGTGTGCGTCTGTTTACAGCTTCCTGAATATGCACCTTTTGTACCTCATTTTTACTGTCTCCTGCCAAGGGCTCAGCTTACGTGCAGTGTTATGTAACGGAGTGATGTCAGTATGTCGGTGTATGTACTTATTTCTGGCAACCTTTTTTTTTTTTTTTTTTTTTTTTGTCATTATGCGAGGGTTGCTCCGTATGTGAAACAATTAAAAGCTTAGAAATCTGTCAGCAGATGACAGTGCACTCACCACAGCCGTTGGACAGCTCAGCGATAATGATGGTGCTACTCGTTCTAATAACATCTGTCACGTGTAGATGGTGAGAATTGTTTCTTGTGTTGAATTATTCATCTGTAAGTTAGTTGGTTTTCCCCAATAAACCATAAACGTGATCATCAAAGAAAGTAATCACCACATTAATACGTAATCAGTCATCACAGAAAGATAATGCTGACCTGGAGGAAAATAATAATAATAAAAAGAATGTCACTCATAATAAAAAGAATGTCACTCAATGATGTGTATACGACACACGCTTGCCAGGTTTAGGAACGGCTATGCTACGTAAGGTAAAGATTACCAAGTCCCTCCATGGTGATGCAGTATTAGGGCGAATCTAATGACTGTACGGGGCACCTCCCGGGTCAATTAGGCCCAGTGAATGGTTGCCTTCCGCTACTGGTGTGTTTGTCTCCAGTGTTGTGCGCAGTGATGGCGGTGTGTGTGGCGCAGACGAAGAGGGTTGTTTTGTGTTGAGGTGTTTGGATAAAGTAATGGTCGGTGCATTGCTGGCATGGCGTGGAATAGATGGAGAGAAGGTAGAGTTTGATGGAGAGGTTTGGAAAGGTTTTTTGTTTTCATTGTAATTTTAGACGTTATTGATGATGATGATGATGATAATGATAGCTATAGTGACTGTTAAGACGCATGGAGAAAGGTTTGTCTTACTATTTTAATAACGAGCCTTGATAATGGTGGCAATGATAATGATGATAATGATAGTATAGATAAGGTCCCAGACTGATTTGCTACGAGAATCTTGAAAGGTTTCGTATGTTTTGTCATGCTTTAGAATCGTTAAGATCGATGATGATAGTGATGATAATGATGTTGATGACGACGCTGATGATAATAATGGTGGCAGTGATGAAAATGCCCCACAGTAATTGGTCAGAAGGTTTTAAGAGTGATATTTCCTACTCAACTGATAATCACATCGATGCAGCGTGTACTTGAGATAAACTCATTGGCACTCCTCCTGATGGGGAGACCGGGTGGCGAGCCAGGTGTCCGTGCTATGGAGGGACGCTCTGAGACTCGCCTCTTCCTAATGTTAATCCCCTCGCTACTGTGACGCATTTTCATATCTACTGTTCTCATTATTTGGCGATTTTATACAGCTTCAGAAACTTATGTAGGGATTAGAATAGTGAATACTGTGGTCCTTAATCTTCTGACCTCCATAGAGCTTCCTAATGTCAATAAAATCATATAATCGTACCCAAAACTGAAGGTAAAATGCGTTCTGGTACTGAAGGGATTAATCTCCGTGTTGACCCTTTTATGGCCACTCCCACGTTGCAATATCTGGTGATAGTTATGTACAATGTTGCAGTCACCAGTGAGTTTATATGTAACACTCTCTTCTGGTGTGTTTAATCTTCCTTCAATAAGTTACCTGGTGTATTGAGAACCTATCATGTTATCAGTTATTACCAGACTGTCAGAAGATGAGTCGACATAGTTCTTTCACTACCACGGTGACCTTTTCTCCTAATAACATTCAGGGCAGCGTAGAAATGAAAAAAGAGAAAAAGAAAGGATAATTTGCATGGAGACAGAAAGGATTAAGAAGAGATTAGTTTTGTCATTTTTATACTACAAAACTATGTAATTCTCAAGCTCTGATATGCAATGCATGGAGTCTTTACAATCATCTACAGGTAAAAAGAGGATACGAAAACTATATATTTTTGCAGTTTCCATCCCGTACAGTTTTTGGTGAAGGTTATAAAACTAGCACATGTCTCAGAATGATTAGTGATTGAGAGAGAAGAAAAAGAACATATATAATACCATTGAAAGGCTTAAAATACTGTACCACAAAAACTGCCTTAAAAATTATTTGTTTTGGTAGTAGCAGTAAATTGTTAACCACTTTCCTTTTGATGTTGTTCTTGTTCTTGTCGTTATTAACCCCTTCAATACAATGACGCATTTTCATATTCATTCTGGTGACTATTGGGTGATTTAATACAGCTTTAGAAACTTATGTAGGGATTAAAACGGTGAAGACTCTGGCCATTAACCTTCTGACCTCCAATGATTCTTCCTAAAGTTAATAAAATGCTCTTATCGTACCCAAAACTCGTGGTAAAAATGTATTCCAATACTGATGGGGTTAACATCATAATTGTTATAAAAATCACTATCTTCATCATTCCACTATCACCACCACCACCACCACCACCACCATCCCAACCGCAACCACCACCACTACCACCACCACTATTATCATTACTCTTATCACTACCGTCCATGCAAAAGGAAAACTCGTTCGTTGGTTCTCTGCCATGCACAAAGTCAGCGTTCGGGGATTAGTAACTGGGATCACAATGATTAATCAAGGAGGAAGCCTGGATTAGTGATCGGAAGGGCGGGGATTAGTGGTGCTGGGGGAGGGATCAGCTGCGCGTCTTGTCTGGCGGGGACACGCGAGGAACAACAGAGGCAGGAGACCAAAAAGACCTGAAGACGAAGGATGAAGACGAAGGAAGGATGGACTCACTTTTTTCTATCCTGTGTCACTCGAATTCTTATTACTTTGTGCTCGAGGAAGTTGTTGGGTTTCTTTCTTGTAGGTAGTTGCAGCTTCCTTTATGTTCTTTTGTGTATGGAAATGTGTAATCATTCTCGTCCTGAAGATGGTGAGGCGGTGAGGGAAGGTAAGTCATATTGGGACTGTGACGGTGATCTCTGCCCACCAGAAATCACAGACTAAAATATTCAATCATCTTTTTCCTCTTTTCCGCCAATCGATTTTTCATTTTCCCTACATTCGATAAAACTAACATTTTCTTTTTTATGTAAGAGGGTGAAGCTGGCCAAGAGCAACATAAAAAAGCACCCACTTAGTTGCCGGTTCCCTTGCAGGTCCGAGAGATTATTTTGGAGGTTTGGACAATGAAGTGGTAAAGAAAAGCAAGCTTATGAAACGGCGTGTGGTTGTGACGGTGAATATCTCAGTTGCGTCACTCACTTTGCTTGTGTGTGTGTGTGTGTGTGTGTGTGTGTGTGTGTGTGTGTGTGTGTGTGTGTGTGTGTGTGTGTGTGTGTGTATGTGTGTTTGAGAAGTAGATATGTGATTATTTCCGCAGTGAAGATAGTAAGGGCAGGAAGGAAAGGTCAATTTGATAGTGTAGCGCTGGTCACATTGCTAGAAAGTTCGACAGTTCATGCCTTGACATCAGCAACACGCCAAGGCTGTCAGGTCCGTATTCAGAAACACTTTGCTCTTTTACCACGACTATTTTCCAAGAGCAGAGAGATGATCGGCAAGTTTTTCAAGAGTGTTTCTTCAATTGACAACCCACAAAGCTTCTCAATCTTTCACCAGAATTGTAAAAACATCTTGAAAAAAAACTCGTGTACATTTAAATGAAGCTCTGAAATAGTGCAGATGAAGAACATAAATGTTTGAGAATGCGAGCCTCGCTGCTCACCACTCACCGCCAAGCCTGATACTTGCAACCACTTCAGATAATGACAACAATAGTAATAGCATTGATAACACTGATTTCTTTATTTCACGAAAACAAGAATTATGACACAGCTTCTCCGGACCCAAAATGATGGAGAGAGAGAGAGAGAGAGAGAGAGAGAGAGAGAGAGAGAGAGAGAGAGAGAGAGAGAGAGAGAGAGAGAGAGAGAGAGAGAGAGAGAGAGAGATTGGAGGAATATTTTGAAACCCCCGCTGGCTACATCTTTATACTACATTGTAAACTCTCTAGTTGAAGTAATACATGTTTTCAATAGCGTGTCTTCATGGTTGTAGTGACCATTTCTTTATTATCCACAAGGAAAAACACATTCAAGTGCCCGACAAATCAACTTCGTGTACTTTTAAAATAGACGTGGTGGTGTTGAAGTCGAGTGTTTGTGAATATGGTGGTGTAGTTGAGGTCACGGGCAGCAATGAGTGGTGGTGATGTGACGGGACTCTCGCTGATCTATTAATCTACATAAGCACTCGATAGCCATCCTCGTCTGATAGCACTCACTCCTCGGACCACAGACGCGTTATCTCCAGCGAAGCGCAGTCTCCAGCTGATAGTGGAGTACGGTAAACAAGGCGCCATCTTGCTCTGTTCACCACTACCCCTTCTCCTCCTCCTCCTCCTCCTCCTCCTCCTCCTCCTCTCCTTTTTTTTCGGAATCCATACCCGAGGCGCGATAATCTGGTGGGTCTTATTGTATGTTTGCCGCCTTGTAGGAGTTGCAGGATGATGTGGTGTGGTGCAGTGAAGGTATTAGAGCGGTGGATCATGTCTTATTGGTGGCCCTTGTGTCTTGTTTATGTCCTTGTTGTGGTAGTGGTGGTGTGGTGCTTCTTGACTCTCTCTCTCTCTCTCTCTCTCTCTCTCTCTCTCTCTCTCTCTCTCTCTCTCTCTCTCTCTCTCTCTCTCTCTCTCTCATACCTTTGGATAAAAATTATAAACATTACCATTATATACTTACACACATACAGTACCCTTTACCTGGTCATTTCCAAAGGGCACCATCACATTAACGCCTTTGAACCCCCCTGCCAAGGACACACTGAAAATTGCCCAAGTACTCTAAGAAACGACCTGGCGTGTGGGATTATCATCGAGAAGGAATGACGGTTCTGGAGTGTCAATGCAGGATCGGAGACTTCTGACGGGGGTGCGGGAGGTGGATGGGATGGGAGGATGGGGCAGGAAGAGGGGAAGGGATTGAGTGGTTGGGGAGGAAAGGGTTGAGTAGGATGGGGCGTGTTTATCAGGTCTGTCAAAAGTCAGCGCTGATCGAGGTATTATCATTAGCTGGTCCACGTGTGTGTCTCTCTCACCCCCTCCACTCCCCTCCTCAACTCCTCTCTCCTCTCCCTCCCTCCCTCTGTCTGTACTCACGTATACTCCCTCCTCTTCCCTCCCCTCTCTCTGCCTTCTCCCTCTCCCCCTTACCCTCTCCCTCATCTTCCTCGTCTCTTCTCTCTGTCTCCTGATCTCTCCCCTTCACCTGTCCTGCTCATTCCCTCTCTTATCTCAATTACAACACGAACCCTGACTTTTCCCTCACTGTACAGGTTATGGTATCACGACTCTTGCTGCCACCGTCACCACAGACCGTATTGCCGCTCACTCACTGCATAATAAGGGAGACGAGACACCAATATAGATTTATATTGCATTGCCGGTGTGAGGGCAGCCTCATTCTTCATAACTGTCGTTACCTAATGGGATCCTAATGATGGGATCTTAATGTGTATTTTGTTTACCGTGATCCGTTTCAGATCAGTGGTCTAGCCTCGTGGCCCGTGTCCTACTTACATCTTGATCTAGATTTGCCCTGATCAGAGTGATCCGGATCATGATCTGAGTCTGGAGGTGCGTTACAACAAATAAAAAATATGGTCCAAAATAAGTATACTAGTCTAACAACTTAATGAACTGAAATACTTCAACATTACATGGTTAGGTGACTAGATGACCTGGAAGACCATGGCGAGAAAGAATACTTTCATTACTTGGGGTGAGCCTAACCTAACCTCACCTAAGCAGACCCCAGGGACCAGGAGACACCCTCCCACTCTCCTCCAGAGGACAGACTATAGACGTCTCACGTGAGCCAGGTCTTGGCGCTCCTTGCCTTCCCCTGGCCGGGTCAAACAAACCTCTCCGCCCCTCCCCTGACCGCCACCCACCAAGGGCCGTCACTTGGCTGACCAGTAAACACACACACCGCACATTATCTCTCTTCTCTAATCCTCTTTTTCTTGGTGTCAGTCACGCCTGACAGCCCGACGCAGCTGACGTCACGGAGCGGCTTGTGTCTCCCGCCGACCGCTGCCTCCACCTCCCTCCTGCAGCAGCGTCTTGCCCACTCATTGAAACTCATTAATACCCCCCCTGGGCTTTGTTCTCTCCACACAACTACAACACCACGGAGATCATGTGATTAGGCAGGCTCCCTTGCGTGCCTTTCCACACCCGTGCAGAATCTCGGTTAAAATGTTGCTAGAGTCATGAAAATACACTTGGAAATCGTCACTATTTTCTCTGGAGGATGGAGGAGGAGTGAAGTGAGAGATGATCAAGTGTTGGGGAATGTGAGGCGAGACAGGCTGAGATGTGACGCTGCCCTTGCATTTGGGAGTGACTGAGGGGCTATCCACTGTGTGTGTGTGTGTGTGTGTGTGTGTGTGTGTGTGTGTGCGTTAATCCCCGTCGTGTGTTCTCATAACCCTCGGTCTCTAATCCACATCACCCTTTTGTCTCGGCACAAGTCTGTCGTTTCATAACTCCCGTGTGTGTCTCGAGCCTCGCCCCGCCCCGCGCTGCCGTGTCGTCCAGCGCGCCCTGCCTGTCGTGCAGCTGCTTACCCTTATTTTTTTACGGCGTTATTTATTCCCTTGTAATTACTCTCCCTGTTTCGTGTATGCGTCCTGTCCTTACAGCACACCTTTTCCTCATTCGTTTAATCTCCTCTTGTCTTCTTGTCGGGGATTCGCCTTCTCCTCCTGCTGTTATTTATCTTATTTCTTCCTCCCTTCTCTCTCTCTCTCTCTCTCTCTCTCTCTCTCTCTCTCTCTCTCTCTCTCTCTCTCTCTCTCTCTCTCTCTCTCTCTCTCTCTCTCTCTCTTTTAAATGCTGTGTTTCAGTTGCCATAGACACCAATCCATTATAGATCTTCAGGATAACTATATCAGTGTTTCTTCTCTCTATTACCTTCTATTTCTCTTTTAAGGTTTTTTTTTCTCTTTTAATTATAATGGTGTCTTAAAATGGTTACCCTTCTCATTAGTTTTTTTTTTTTCTCTTTTCTTACTTTACTTTCTTTTTTTCCTTTTCCGGTGTTGTCTTGAAGTTGTTATCTGTCTTATTAGTTTCTTTTCCTCTCTTTTCATTTCTTGCTTCCTTTCCTTTTCTTTTTTTCTTTCCTGCGGTTTAGAGAAATGCTAAGTCTCATTATTTCTTGTTCTCTATTCTTCCTTTCTTTTCTTTCCCTATAATGTGTTCTCAAATTTATTATCCGTCTCAGTTTTTCTTCTTTTTTCCTCTTTCACTTCTCTCTCTCTCTCTCTCTCTCTCTCTCTCTCTCTCTCTCTCTCTCTCTCTCTCTCTCTCTCTCTCTCTCTCTCTCTCTCTCTCTCTCTTCTTTGCCTCATTTTGTTTTCATGTTTCTGGAATAATTGAATTTCTTTTCTTTTTTTACTTTAACTTTTTCTTTTTTGACATTTTCATATATTTTTTTTCTATCACATCTTTTGTTTCTCCTGTTCATTATTTTTTTGTTGTTCATTTTTCTTTTCGTCTCTTAACTGTCATATTTGTGCTTCAATTGTCATTCTTTGGCTTTGTTCAATATCCTAAGGCTTTTTTTTCTTTTTTTTTCGTGTCATTTAGTCTTTATTCTCGTCTTTTTTATATTTTTTTCGGTTTGTTAGTATTGCAATTTGAGTTTTATTTCTTTTGGTTTTTTTTTGTTTCATTTCCCTTTTTTTATTCCATTGTTGTTATTGTCACCTATTAATCTTCGCTCTTCTCTATTTCTATTTTTCTTTTTTTATCATTGCTTTCTTTATTTCTCTTCCATATATTTATTTTCATCCTGTTGATATATGTGTAACTTTTTTTCTTTTATTTTATTTTTCCACTTGTTTAATTTCTACCCTCTCTTTTTCCTTTTCCTCTCTTTCCTTTTCTCTGTCAAAGCAGTTCTCCCTCAATTATTTTATTCTTATCCTTCTCCTTTTACTGTTACTCCTATTTATCTTCATTTACTTACTCTTCTTCTGCAGATAATCCAGAGTATTTATTGATTTTTTTTATAACTTTTTATCTTTCTTGATTTGTAGTTCATTTCTAACATTTGTCTTTCCTTTCCTTTTTCACATTCATCTATTCACTTTCAATCTTACTCTTTCCTCTTACCGTAGTTTCCTCTAATTCCTTTCCTTCCTCACTTACTTTGTTATCATTCCTTTTCATCTTCCAAGTTAGGTTAGGTTAGATTAGATTTTACTGTTTAATGTTAACTTTAAACTTATCCTTTTCCTCTTACCATTCCTTCCTCTACTTACTTTCCTTTAGTCATCTGCTTCATTACCATCTTTATCCACATCCCTACCACATCCTTTTACTCCACCGTCCCACCTTTTCCATCTTCCATCCCTTTCTCCACCTTTTCAATTACCTTATCCTGACCCCTTTCTCTCCATTCCATCTTTGCACCCCCTTCCGCTAACTCCACTTACCGCCCCATTCTTGTAAAATCTCTCCCTCCCTCCCCTTCTCCCTTGCTCTCCCTGTTGAAGTAACTCTCGTCTTGCCGTGGCCAGATGCCGTCTTGTAGCATTTCAAGGTAAGCTATTTTCCTTTTTAACCTGGCTGGCTCTTGGGGGTGGTGATGGTGGTGATGGTAGGACGGAGGGAGGTAGGAGGGGGGACGGGGGATGGGGGAGAGGGGAGAGGGGAGAGGGGAGGGGAGAGGGGAGGGGAGAACTAGAAGAAAGCCGTAGCCATTAAGAGGACGGGAAGCATCATCGTGGTAAGCGACAGATCATTTGTATAATATCCTTATCCGCCATTACAACCAACGTATTACCCAAACTAAGACGCTACCCTCCTCCTCCTCTTCCTCCTCCTCCTCCTCCTCTTCCTCTTCCTCTTCCTCTTCCTCTGCCGACTTCTCTTCTGCCGCCTCCTCTGTCTCTTGTATCCTCCTCCTCCTCCTCCTCCTCCTCCTCCTCCTCCTCCTCCTCCTCCTCCTCCTCTTCTCAGCTCCAATCATCTGTCTAGTTCTTGTTATTGTTGATCTTCTCATTGTTCTTGTTTTTATTCTCTTTTTTCTTGATCTTGTTCCTTCTTCTGAAATATGTAAAGGTTAGTATCAGTATCCGTAGTTTTTTTTTCATGATTGGTGAATGGCGTTGTTGATATTATTATTGTTATTGTTGTTGTTGTTTTTGCTTTTGTTGCTGTGGTTTTTGTTCCTGTTGTTGCTGTTGTTGTTGTTACTGCTGCTGCTGCAACCTGCCGGACCATTACCAAACGATTTAATACTTACATGTTCATTTATTTGGATTAGAAAGCCCTCCTAGATTAAAATTACCATTATTATTATTATTTTTTTTTTTCATTATTTATTTATTTATTTATTTTTCATCATAAGTTTGAAACCATGAGTGTCGTGTTTGCCTCAAGAGTGACGTGCGTAGACATTATTTTTCCTGTCTATCTTTTTATGAGAGTGACGAAGTACCAGCCATTTTCTTTCTCTCCATTACTGTCTCCTTGGCCTCCTTCACCCATAAAAAAAAGGTGGGGAGGAGGAGAACACAGATTCACTTGCTTTCCCTCTTTATGTAACATCATATGACAGTGTTGCGGTGCTTTCAATCAGTCTCACAGGAACACAAAGGAGGAACAAAAGCCAACCTAACTGTTATTGTTGTCTCTTAAGTGGTTGTCTGTGATACGATCTAAAGTAGGAAATGGAAGGAGAATAAAAGCGAAGGTTCCTCTCCATCCATTCACGGACAGTCAGTCAATCATGTTAGTCAATGTACCCACACACCTGCACGCGCCGCTATGCTACTACTCTCTCACACCTTCCCTTTATCACAGTTCTAAGGCATATCCATTGTTCTCCAGCCACTTCAGACCACCAGACTCGATAAACACTGAGTAATCTACCGTATTTATTCCCTTTTCCTTCTCTAAACGATTATATTCATTCCGTTTTGTGAATTGTTTGTGAATCCAGCCACCTTTGAGCACGAGATTGGCTGAACACTGAATAATTCGCCTTGTTTATTCCCCTTTTCCTTGTTGTACGTGTTAAAAAATACATATACATTGTTATCTGTTAGGTATATTGTTCCATATCAGTCGAGCAGTGAATCTCTCCAGTGTTACAGGTGTGAAGACAATAAGGCAGTCAATATTTATCTTTCCACACACACCTATGATTTAATGGGCGTGTGAGTACAGGTGTTTGCTTCACCACCCCTTAGTGAGTGAGTGAGTGAGTGAGTGAGTTAGTCAGGTGTTAGTGACTTGCCAATGTAGAGTAGTTTAGTTCATTCTTTCTCTTGTTTTCTCTTCATCCTTTCTATATTTCCCACTCCCCTCTCCCCTTCATTTGTCTCTCCTTTACTGCTGCCTTTCTTTCCTTCAACCTTCCCTCCTTCCACGTCCCTTTACGCGCCTTTTCTTTCTTCCGTTTCCTCTCTCTCTCTCTCTCTCTCTCTCTCTCTCTCTCTCTCTCTCTCTCTCTCTCTCTCTCTCTCTCGTCTCTGATTGCTTCTCTTTTTTCTCTCTCCTC
>CM035189.1:17613202-17626505 GCA_020233015.1 Callinectes sapidus | reverse complement strand
ATAGTGTTTCAAACGTAAGAGGTGCGAGGAACAGGAGTGAAATGAGATCAAGAAGCAATACAAGGAGGGGAGAAAGAGAAGCTCAGAGTTCACATAGCCAAAGAAACAAGAGTGGACTTGAAGTATGTGTGTTTGTATATGCGTGTGTGTATGTTAGGAGGAGGAGGAGGAGGAGGAGGAGGAGGAAGAGGAGAAGGAGGAGGAGGAGGAGGAGGAGAAACGAACAAGTAGGGAATAGAATCGAAAAAAAAAAACACACGTAAAGAAAGAAAATAGCTTAGAATATACATAGTTAAAGAGGAAAGACGTTCCGATGAAGAATGTCTATTAATAATGTAGAAATCACGTCACTCTGCCTCTAGAACCGTAAAAAGCACCTTAAAATAACCCCTTTTCGATTTAATACCATCTTTTGAAATAGTAGTGAGGCAGAGAGGTGTTTGAGAATACGATACTTAGCCACACACACACATCACCAGCCCGCGTATAATGTGCAGATTGCCTCATCATTCCCAGCGTAATGGCCGAATCAAAACGCACAATGGCAGATTCATCAAGTCACCCTCGCCAATGGACTAAATTTCCCCGCGCTGAACAATTGACGGGGCGGGAAATAGTTGTTTAAGGGACAATTCACGCTGGTACAATACACAATTATGGTCAATATACGTACACTAAAATACAGGCATATTCCGGTTCTTCTATACGTATCCTTGGTAATACAATACAATACAATGCAATACAATACGATACAATACTAATCGTTTCTAATGCAATATACAATTAAGATATAAAAAAATACACCTCATGCATATATATATATTTCAGTACTTCTCTACTTATCCTTAGTAACATAATACAATACAATACTTATCGCTTCTAATACAATACACAATTATGATGAAAAAATGCACCTAATACATATATACATATATTCCAGTATTTCTACACTTACACCCAGTATCACGATACAATGCAATACAATCTTTCGTAATACAATTCTTATCGCGAGCAATACAATACAATACACTATCATGATCGAAACACATCCCAAATATACAAACACTTCTTGTACGAAAATAAAGATCAAAGAAAATGATAAATTGAAAAAAAAGAACTCCTTTTTATAAGTCTTTTTCAAGGACTGGCACCTCGGTAGGCCCCCCCCCCTTTTTTTTTAAACAAGACACTGTTTTCCCCTCAACCGGTTACCCTTCTTACATAAAAACAACACACTTCTACACTTATCCATAGTATTTTCCCCTTTTTCTTCCCTCCCCGAAGTCTTCCTTATAGATTCCTCCCCCTCCTCCTCCCTTCCCCCCCCACAGTGCATCCCTCTCTAAAAAAAAAAGGAAGGTTTAGCCAATATTCAGCTTCAATGTATTTTATATATTGGCATATTTGCTTTGGTGAACTCAATCTCTCAGTCTCGTCTCTCTTTCTCTCAGACAACATTACTTTTACCTCCAGACCACGAGGAGGAGGAGGAGGAGGAGGAGGAGGAGGAGGAGGAGAAGGAGGAGGAGGAGGAGGAGGAGGAGGAGGAGGAGAAGAGGGAGGAGGAGGCAAGGACAGGCATAGGCTAAGTTGAAGCAGTGCAGAGCTGACGATAAACTGCAGCTTTACATATAAAACTCTTTTCGATAACAACTTTGAGAGGGAATGAACAACAAAATGTCAAGGAGGGAGAGAGAGCGAGAGCGAGAGCGAGAGAGAGAGAGAGAGAGAGAGAGAGAGAGAGAGAGAGAGAGAGAGAGAGAGAGAGAGAGAGAAAGAATGCTGATAACCTTGAAAATCATAAAATGTATAGATAATATGCACTTGTTCTCATCCAATCTACATTCTTTTTATTTCATCATTTTTCATCCCTCCTCATTCCCCCTCTCCAACTCCTTATCTTCTCTCTCTCTCTCTCTCTCTCTCTCTCTCTCTCTCTCTCTCTCTCTCTCTCTCTCTCTCTCTCTCTCTCTCTCTCTCTCTCTCTCTCCGGAATACCTCTTTATAATATGTAATAACTCCTTACCCACTTCATATCTTTCCTTCCTTTACCATCTGTTTTTTCCCCATTCCTTCTTATATTGTCTGTTCATTCCTGTATTTAATCTTTTCCTTGTTTTTACTCTGTATATTAATTATCAGTTTTGCCTTCATTTCTCCCTTCCAGTCTGATTTATTTATTCCCTCTATTCCCTATTCTCTCTCCCTATATTCTCTCTCCCTATATATATATATATATATATATCCCTATATCCCTACTCTCTCTCCCTATATTGTTGATCTTTGTATTTTATCTTTGCTTCTTACTTGTCTTCCTTATAATTCTCTACCTCATTATTATTATTTTTTTCCATTCGCTTTTCTCTTTTTCATGCATTTTTTTATATTCTCTCGTTTCCTTTCTTTTTCTCTTTCCTTACAGTTTTTCGTTTTCTTCCCTTCTTTTTCCTTCCTTTTTCCTATGCTTCTCTTGACTTCCTTCCTTTGCCCTTCTCTTTGTCCTCTTTTTCCGACTCTTCGTTTAAGTTTCTTCTTCCTATTCTTTCCTTCCTCATCTTCTAATCACCTTCCCTTCATGCTCTCTCTCTCTTTCCCTTTATCCCTTCAACTTTTTTCCTCTCCTATCTCTTCCTTCCCTTCTTCCATCCATATCTATTTTCCTCATCATTCCATTTCTCCTCCTCCCTTCTTTTTCCCATCCCCTCAATTCCCTGCTCCTCTACTTTCCTCTCTCCTCATCCTCTCCTCCCCCTTTCCTATCTCTATCTCCCTCAAGGCCATCTCTTTCCTTGCCCCTTCAATTTCTTCAATCGCCAGGGTCAGTCTTGCTTGTTCTAGTAATTCGAACCTCAGCTGTCCATTTTTAGCATGAGCAGATTAAGGAAAGGGGGAGGAGGAGAAGGAGGAGGAGGAGGAGGTGGAGGAGGAGGAGGAGGAGGAGGAGGAGGAGAGTGGAGACATGAGGGAAGATAAAAAAGGTTAAGGGGAAGGGAGAAAGATAAACCCTCCATTTTACTTCTTCTTCTTCCTCCTCCTCCTCCTCCTCCTCCTCCTCATTCAGTGTATCATGAGTTCGGTTTAGTTTTATTCCTATTGTACCGTACCTACGTATCTCTTATGTAATTATTAGTTTGACAGGTGTTGTGTTATCAGCTGCGTGGGATACAGGAATGTGTGTGTGTGTGTGTGTGTGTGTGTGTGTGTGTGTGTGTGTGTGTGTGTGTGTTTGGATTTAATCTTCTTGTTCTTCAAAATCCAGTTTTTCTTTTCTTTGTTGTTTTTGTTCTTTTCTGTTTTTTGTTTTTGTTCTTGTTCTTCTTGGTTCTTGTTTTCTTGTTGTGTTTATTTTTTGTCCTTGAATGGTCTGGTTGATGTTGTTGTTGTTGTTGCTGTTTTTTTTTTGTTGTTGTTTGTCTTCTTCTTCTTCTTCTTCTTCTTCTTCTTCTTCTTCTTCTTCTTCTTCTTCTTCTTCTTCTTCTTCTTCTTCGTCTCCTCCTCCTCCTCCTCCTCCTCCTCCTCCTCCTCCTCCTCCTCCTCATCCTCTTCCTCCTCCTCATCATCATCATCATCATCACCACCACTGTCAGAGAAGTATTTAAAGAAAACTGTTTTTATTTTCCTCCATACCTTGTCACTTTTGCTTCTTTCATCTCCTCTTCAATTCGGAATATCTCTTATATCCTCCCTTCCTCCCTTCCTCCCTCTCTATCACCTACTCACTCTCCCTCCGTGGATACCTCCCTTCCTTTATCTCTTAAGATCAGACTTCTTTTCTCACTTCTTCCTATTCTTTCTTCTCTGTTCTCTGCTTTTCATGCCCCTCTGTTCTGTTTCCCCTTTACTACCATATGCATCTCTCTCTCTCTCTCTCTCTCTCTCTCTCTCTCTCTCTCTCTCTCTCTCTCTCTCTCTCTCTCTCTCTCTCTCTCTCTCTCGGTGGTAATCCTGATACAGCTTCTCCTTCTTGTCTGATCTACTGATTTACACTTCCTATTTCCTGCTAACAATCCTACTAATCTAATCTATGTTTGTAATCTTTCCCTGATGTTTTTTTTTATTGTTTTTCTTCTATTTCCTTTTAACTTTTTGCTCATCCTTCTTTATGTATCTTGTTTTTTCTTTTATCATTTTACTCCTTTCCTGTTTATGTTTTTATTCTTATGAAGTTCCTTTATAGTTTCAGTTTTTTCTTTTCCTTTTTCGTTATGGTTTTTCTTCTTCAGTGTTTCTCTTTTTTTTTTTTTTTTTTTTGTTTGTTTGTTTTTTTGAGGGGTGGTAACATATTCGTATATTCCTTGTTCATCCTTCAATTGATTTTTTTCTTAATTAGACCTTGTGCTTTTTCAATCTTCGTTACTTCTTTTGTTTTTTTGTGCTTTTCACATTTCACTGCTACGTTCTTGCCTTCAGTGTTCCTTGTAATTCCCATTCTTTCCTTGCTTCACTGTTCTTTTTCTGTTCATTTGAGTGTAGCTGCTTTGTACAACACTCCTCGTCTGTTCCTCACTGCTCCTCTCTACTGCTTACTGCTTATCCTCCAGCCAGTGCTTCCTCTGTGCTGCCTTCCCTCCTGCTGCCCCTTCTGCTTCCTCTCCTCACATGCCTTGAAGGGGAACTCTCCTCCGCCTTACTTTGACTCCGTTGTTTTGTTTTGCAGTCACCACCTGTTCTTTTTCCCTTGCACTGCCTCCTAGCTCCTCTCCCTCCTCCTTCCCATCCCCCCTCTCTTCCTCTCACCCACGCCCAAAAGTACACAGGAACCACGGTCTTACCTGGACGAATGTCATGTGTCCTTGTCCTTGATTTTGATTCATTATTGGGGCGTTTTGCTTAGGTTACGTCACATCTGTTTCTTCTGATGTCTTTACCAGGTTCTCTGTAGTGTTTGGTGTGTGTTATAATGGTGCAGCTCTCTATGTACCGAATTATAGTGGTGTGTGTGTGTGTGTGTGTGTGTGTGTGTGTGTGTGTGTGTGTGTGTGTGTGTGTGTGTGTGTGTGTGTCGCCTCCCCCACGTAGGATAGTGCTGTGATGGCGGCTGGTAGATGGCAGTGTGACTCCGCAGACTGAAGCAATACGTGACATTAGAATCAGCTTGTTATATAAATGTCAACTCTCTTTTATATAATGTAAAAGGAGCAATGGCCTGAGGGAATAAAAATAAGCGAACAGAAAAAAAGGGGCTATTTAGATCCGAGTCGTTTAAGGTAAAAAAGCTTGATAGACCATCTAAAATATCTTTACATGACACACACACACACACACACACACACACACACACACACACACACACACTGCGCATTACACTTCTGCTGATCATCATGCTGCTTCATCACCATCTCCTCACATAAGGCATTCCATAAGTAACGTATAATTTTCTTAAAGAGAGTTAATAGAGCAACAGTAGCTGGTGTGATGTGGCTGGGTGGCGATTCTTTCTCTTTTTTAATCTGTGTTGGTGATACAGCAGTAACAGTATAAGTTGCATCAATAACATTATCATCATGTACATGAATAGGATAGTCTAACAGTATAATCAATATGAATAGTATTAACAATAGTATCATTAATAACATATCATCATCAGTAGCATCATTATCATCATCGCCATATTTAATAAAATTAACAGAATCATCATCAGTAACGTCAATAATAACATCATCACACTCATTTGAACACTATCATCATCAACACTAATTATATCAACATCATAAGGGATTAATTGCCTGGTAAGCGACGTTTGGCTTTTTTTAAATGAAGAAAACAAGTACTTTTACCTTACTCGGAGTGCATCGATGTTTTGCCAAAAATGTTCAGTGTTCTTAATGAGAGCCAGAACCAGATCAAACAACGATTTTCCTTTTTTCGTCTCATTTATGCGGAAACAGAGTAATTTTCGTTCAGTTAGTTTGAATGAGACGATTTTAGTTGATGAATATTATTCCAATATCATCATTTGCCTATATTTCTTCCTCATTATGTTTTTTTCTTTCTTTTTTTCTTAGCGTGTAGCATTTTCTTAGATTACTGCGAGGCGTCGTGTGCTGCGCAATAGAGTCAGCCAGTCATTTTATAGTGGAAAATAAGTTTCACAGTGCTACCGATGACTTGTCACACTTAGTCTGGCCGAGTGGTATTCAGTCTCTCTCTAATCTTAAGAGCTCTGAGGCGATTCATCCGCTACAAGAGTGTGCATCATGATTGCCGCCCGCAATACAATGGCGGTGCTGAGGCTGTTGACCAGAGGAGGGATTTGTAACTCTTTGAATAACACGCCGCTGTACATGTTATGTCTCGATTGATGGTTTCGGACGCAGTGAAAAAAATCTAATAGCTAGTTAGGTTACTATTGCAATGGCAAAGGTTTGTTTTCATTCTTATGAAGATGACTGGTTGGCTTTACATTCCGCTGAACACCCACCGGTGCTGGTTATTTGAACATTGATGAGCTGGTAGGGAGATCAGTAGCCAGTGACGCTCGTTAATTCGCTGTGAGATTTGATAAATATATTTTTTTTTTAAAAAAAGAAAGAAATACGATGTATACCAATCCCTCGCTTGCAAAATTTACAATGGTCACTGACTTTCTTCCTGAGCCTTCAACACCATTTTCCTGAAGAAGGTAAGCTAAAGAACACACCTGACGGTACCCCACACAAGACGTGCACGAGATGACCATTCTTTATCCCAGTCGCTTCGCCAGGCACGGTCATCAGGCAGGCTTAAGGCACCGTATGACCCATATGATCAATCAATCAATCAGTTGACTTACTTAGACATTCCAGTGGCTTGCATACCAGTTGTGAGAGAGGTACACGTGAGCTGTGCTAAAAAGAAGCAAATCTAAAATGTTTCTGGATCCTGGGAGAAGGAATAACAAGGTGTTGGGGAGAGTGTGACGGGAACGTGAAGACAACACCTTGTGCCGCATTTGTCATCAGCCAAGGAGAAGGAAACTTCAACAGCGGCACTGCTTTCACTTCTTCCTTTCTTTCCGTACCACGTGTCAGCACTCACGCAAACAAGCCATCAGTGCTGTGCTTACGTCTTCCCGTGTACAATGTCAAGTACCACTGCTCATGACGGAGGGCTCAGCAACAAGCGTGCGCCTGGTGTGGTGGAGGCAGCAGTGCCATCAAGAGGTTGTCGTGTTATCCTCACCAGGGAACAGCAGCACGGTATTGCTGGGGGCTCTGCGCCACAACACTGGCTAGAAGGGCGGCCATAAACAAGTGTTGTGTTCACTGTTTGATCTAACATTGATGTCCGCTTTGTAATGACCTTGGGTCAACATCCTTCATCAAAGAGAATGCCAATATCATGTTCACATACACCAGTCATTCAAGTTTGATGTATTACAAAGCTGCAGCATGTTTTCAATATTTGTTTGTTGTGACGTATAACACACTCTGGCTGCGGTGATGGGCAAGATCACCGCCGCTGTAAATATTGCACCACCGCCGCCGGACGCTTAACAATACAAAATGAAAAATGTGTTTCTCGTATATATTCTAATATTTTAACGGTGTTAATTATGATCTGGTAAAAAGTCTTTTTGCCCATTTTGAGCCTAAAAAGTATGAAATACCTTTTCGCGGATTTTCCGACAAACAACCTCTCGCCTTATTGCACTGTCAGGCTATATATTTTTCGCCACCAACGCTGCCGAGTGCGCGTTTCCGCGCTGCGTGCGAAGAACGCCTTTGTGCTGCGACAGACGCAGTATTTAGCGGTGTGTCATGGAGACGCCCACGACCACGCTCTGAATGAATAAGGACTTGACCTGGCTATGTTGTTTCCCAGAAGACAATTACACAACAACTGTCTTGTTTTCTTCTGACATTGAATAGAGACGAAATCATTTTATCCCTATACAAAATGATGATTGTGGTTGATTGACAGAACAAACATTGTCTCTTGTGCTTATGATCTCATTCGATGTAGTGTGTGCTCAGCTTGTCTAGTGAAAGTCCACATCTTCTCATTTCTGTCTCATGCAGGATTGACTTTTGCATAAAAGGGGTCAAACCTAACAGTGTAATCTTCAGAGAAAAGTATATATATTTATTCATTATGAAATGTAGCTGAACGCGCGGGCGCGCACGCACGCACACACACACACACACACACACACACACACACACACACACACACACACACGCACGCACGCACGCACGCACGCACGCACGCACACACACACACACACACACACACACACACACACAGACACACACACACACACACACACACACACACACACACGACGATGCCTTATTAATATTCCCATCCCGAGGCTCCATAAAAGGTAAATCCTTCCCTGCACACAACGGAGAGCTTGCTTTGTGCTCCATGTGCCCGCGCTGTGTGGACATGTCATACAATTGTTGTGTGTCAAATCACAGCCGCTGTGGGGGCGCGGCCACATCCCGCAATCATATTTTGAAACGCAACGGGCTCTTATAAGAATTATTTTCAAAGGCCACACAGATGACCAGCCCGGTTAACATGAGTGTTCCTGCCAGTGATGATAAAAATACTTTATGAAATCATTTCCTCTATCCTGAAGCCATACTTAAGTAACTGTAATAGATACCACCGCTCTTTGTTTGGATTAGTAGGTAGAAGACAGAAACCACTAAGAAAGCTGTAAATACGATCTTTGTGTTCCTGCAGTCTTGTACCCGTCTCGCTGGAATCTCTTGATTGGGCAGACAGTCACATTTTGTAGATTTTTTGTGTTTAATCAACAATTGACCTCTATCAGATTATAATGAAAGTTACTGTGATTCTAAAGAGTGGTTCTACGATAATAAAGGCAAATTAAACGAACATTCTGTTTTCTCAATGATATGATAGTCTTGAGTATTTGACTTGTCTCTGTGAACCTCTCCTGGTGAGAGAACAAAGTGTTTCATCGTACGAATGTTCGTCTCTCATTTATAGTAATTTAGTATTTAGTACATTTATATTAAATTTTCAAATGAATATTCACCCTAAAAGAATCCTAAGCATAATGCATCTCCCCTAAGGTAACATAATTCATCACAAATCGTTCTAGGGAAATTTTGGGAAGTGGTATATTAGTTACGGAACTTTCTCTTTTTGCAACATGATACTGATGTGACTTAGCCTCAGCAGTCATCAAGGCAGACACTTCACTCACACCGTCATCCTTCTAACATTGATTTGTACATCTTTTTTTGGTGTAAAGAATTCCTAATTTTCCTTCACAAGACACCTTGATATAATATCTCATTTAGTTCAGACTTTTATTCCTTAAGAGGTTGTTCATTGTCCACTCGGTAATGGACGCACAGGAGGACGTTTGTGTACACACACCGTACAGTGGCAGGACACAGCTGACAAAGGTGAGGGTCTTGGACACAGTACTGAAAATAACACTGATTTCAAGATTCAAACCTCTACCACTAGTATTACACCAAACATACAGTGAGACACCAATGAAATTCTATGGTCACTAATAAGATCGGGCGGGTGACGGGTGAAAATCTGGACAATACACAGCACTGGCATAGGCACAAGCTTCGAGGCGCCAACCGATAAGCAACTATGACCAACAATATTCCAAAAATACAGTAGGAAATAGATTAAAGCCGTGGACACTAACTAATCCAGGTGGGACACGGGCAAGACAGGGCCGGACACGCCCCCATTTCACCCGTCCACCACTGACCGAGGACACGCGGGTTCGATGCGTCACTGTGTCCGTGAAACCCAAAAGAGCTAACGTTTATTACATCACTTGGAAGCTTGTTGCACTCATCCGCGACTCCACAGACCAAACGGTACTTGCCTAAATCCCTTTGAAACGGAATTTGTTTCGAATGAAATCGCTTGTGCATATCCCGCCCCGCTCGTCACTGCCTTTTAAAATTGTATTGCTATATCCCTTATCGCGGGCCGTCATCCACTGCTATCTGCCCTCCGCTAACCCTCCATTAGAGGCCGCTCACACCGCTACCCTCCTTTGTAATAGTAATAATAATAATAATAATAATAATAATAATAATAATAATAATAATAATAATAATAATGATAATAATAATAATAATAGTAATAATAATAATAATAATAATAATAAAAATAATAATAATAATAATAATAATAATAATAATAATAATAATAATAATAATAATAGTAATAACAACATTAATAATAACAATAATGGTATTATTATTATTATTATTATTATTATTATTATTATTATTATTATTATTATTATTATTATTATTAATGTTATTGTTATCGTGACTACTACTACTACTACTACTACTACTACTACTACTACTACTACTGCTGCTGCTGCTGCTTCTGCTGCTGCTGCTACTGCTGCTACTGCTGCTACTGCTACTACTGCTACTACTACTACTACTACTACTACTACTACTTTTTAATTTTTATTATCAATGTTATTATCATTATTATTTTTCACTGGTGATCAAAAGATACTTTCCTTGAAGAAGCCAAGAGCGAAAGTAGTATAGAAGAAACTCGCTTTTTCTTTCTCTGGACGCCCATGATCATTATGTTACTATTTGAAAGTGAATGCGTCAAGTGCGCCATCACTTATTCATGTACTCGCTCTTAGGCACGCTGCAGCATCCTCCTCGCAGCCCGAGTGCTACGCGTACAGAGAGAGAAGCAAGAGGCATTGCATGAAGAGATGCCTATCACTCAACTTCCTTTGTCTTGATTTTATTGAAGAGGGAGGTTTCAAGACATTTGTCCCTGTCTTTTGGTTAACTCTTTTAACTTTAAGGAGATTAACAAATTAGTGGGCTTTTTATTTTCTGTATTTTTTTATTCCCATGGCCAGTTTCTCCCTCTTATACAAAAAAAATAATAACGATTACTAATTTCTATTGATGATGTGCGTCTCTGAACTAAATCCGACGTCAGTAATCTCTGAACACAATAATGAGAGGCGTTTTTAAGCTATATCAAACATTCCTTCCCGGCTCCCTAATCTCTAAACGTAATAATGAGGGATATTTCTAAGCTAAACTCAACATGCCTTGCTAGATTCCTGCCCTCTGAATATAATAATGGTAAGGGACGTCTCAAAGTCATATTGAACGTGACTTAATAATCTCTCGTGGTACAGTCTGAGAGAAACATCAATGCTTACGTATTACTGAGTATATGCTGCAGTTTTACCCAGGAAGGATGTAGGTTTATTAGAATCAGTACAAAGGACAATGGTTAAAAGGATACAGATGATGAGGGATATTCCTTACAAAACAAGATTGAAGCTGTTATATTTATATTCCTTAAAGAGAAGTAGATTAAGAGAGGACTTGATAGATGTTTAAGTGTTATAGAGATAACAACAAGAGAGACGTAAGTAAAATTCTTGAGATCAGTAGATTGTAGCTGTCATATTTACATTCCTTAGAGAGAAGTAGATTAAATTGAATTAAATATTCAAGTGGTATAGTGGTTGTAACAAGAGAGACATAAGCAAAATTCTTGAGATCAGTAACCAGGAGAGAACCAGGAATAACGGGTTCAAAGCCTGAATATTATAGGTTTAAGAAAGAGATAGGAAGGACTTGGTATTCAAATAGAGTGGTAGATGAATGGAAGGAACTCAGTAATCAGATTGTTAGTGGGAAGTCATTAGGAAGCTTTAAAAGAAGATTAGATGGGTTTATGGATGGGGATGATAGGTGGCAATAGGTAGATATATATTTCATCATGTACACCAGGTGACTTCTAGCAACTTCCCTTTTTTATTATGTTCTTATGTTCTTATCCACAAGAAGACTTTTATGGGACTGACGATATGTAGAATATATAGTCAATAAACCTCCTCTTCTCTCCTGAACATTGAAGGCCGAGTATAGCTCCTGTGGGAAAATATAATGAATCATATCCATCTTTACACCACACCCTTTAGTATTACCAAATGGTTAGTTTGGTAATAAAGATTCGTACCATTACGAGCCTTCTCTTGCATCAACTAGTGTATTATGCGTGGCATTTAATAATCACCACTGTAGGAAAACACATCAAGTGGTATTATGTCTATTTAAACCACGGTCATGCTGACGAAATGCTTAGTTTGACGATAAAGGCTCTTACCATTACTGTCCCGTTTTAACTTCCCACCCTATTAACCAAAACATGTCTCGCATCTTCGTACGACTTAATAATTGTTCGTATGAGAAAATGTGTTGTGACGTACAGTACAACACGAGTCTGTTTGCGCAATGAAAATAAAGCACTGTGTACTATCAATGCCCCTTTTTTGGCCACCCGTTACATTAACTGGTGGACGTCTTATTTCGACTGGGCGTGGAGCAGCGTGCTTAAGGGAGAGTGAACTGACAGCTGAGTCTTCTTTCCCTCTTGATTGGGGATGCGAGGGGACACAGGAACGGGGAGATCAAGACAAGGGGTGGGAGTTCTTGAGTCTTTTTTTTTCTTCGACCAGTAAAAACAAGTGGGGGAAAGAATGAGGAGTGCAAAAACGTGAAAATAAAGTCGAAATGAAGGGGGGAAGGAGGGGGAAAATAAAAGGAAAGGATGAGGAGCGCAAAAAAAGTGAAAGTAAAGTGGAAATAATGAGCAAAGCAAGACGGATAGCACGGAAACGTCGACAGGGGATAAAATTTAAAGGAGAGAAGGAAACGAGACGAGAAGGGAATAGTATATGTGGTGATACTCGTGGTGGTGGTGGTGGTGGTGGAAGGAAAGAAGAGAGAGAGAGAGAGAGAGAGAGAGAGAGAGAGAGAGAGAGAGAGAGAGAGAGAGAGAGAGAGAGAGAGAGAGAGAGAGAGAGAGAGAGAGAAGGAGGGTTGGAGGGAGGCGAAGGAGGGAGGGTGTCGAGGGATTAGCATTTAAAGGCCACAAAAAGAAGAACTCGAACCCACGGTCTGGTATCATTCATGCAATCCTTCAAGCCAAGCATTAATCAGGCTTACCGGATCCTGCTGACTCCAGGCTTTCCATCCGCCTAATGCCGCCTTGTTTAGCCAGCAAAGGTTGGGCCGTACTTACCTTCCACCACCACCACCACCACCACCACCACTAGTTTCACTCTCCCTCCTCTCCCTTCCTCTTTCTCCATAACCCATGTATATATATTTTTTCTCCCTTTTCTCTCGTCCTTTTCCTGTGTATCCTTGCTTGTTTATATCGATGTTGCTCTTTCTCTTTCTCTTTCTCTGCAACCCGGATAGTTTTCTCCTTTCCCTCGTTTTTTTTTTTTTTTTTCGTCTAATACAATCTTCATATGTAACTCACCCTTCCTCTAAATTGTTACCTATTTCCTCTTATT
>CM035189.1:17516698-17521698 GCA_020233015.1 Callinectes sapidus | reverse complement strand
AGGCAAGCTGAAGCAAAAGAAGTACGTTCTATAAAGATCTAAAGGTTTTATTGTCTACCTTGCATTTCACACAGATGACACTAATAACAAACAGTTAAACAGTGTATTAAAAAGATGTATGCGTATCATTAGTAGATGAAAAAATGATGAAAACTACAGTACATAACCAGAACTCAACAGCGTAAATGAATAATCACATCAGAAATATAACAGACCACTCACAACTCAAACACCAAAAATCAGCGCCATCTCTTGTGGAATTTTAGCGAACCAACAGCTCGACACTCAAACAAATGGGCCACAGAGGCGACTTCCTGCAGTGTACCTACGCGGCGTTTGTCTGTCGTCACACTGCCTTCTAGTGTTTTCTGCGCCCCATCCGTCCCTGGTGTGTTGACGTCCTGGCGCAGTCCTTTCTTTGATACTTAACTTAAAACCATATTCAGGTAATCACATTGCCTGGCCAAACCCTTCCGTCAGCGTCCATCATTTCAGTGAAGGCATGCTTGCAGTCCACTTGTCCAAAGAGGTGTGGGAGCTGGAGTCTTCCCAAACACTATTCTTTCTTGAATTCCTGCCTTTCGGAATCTCCGGAAACTCTACTCAGCAGGAAGGTTGGCAAGCATTTATCAACTTCCACCTTTCTTACTTGCTTAACAAAAATCTGGTGATCCTCTCTTGGGGGCTTTGGCGAAAGCTTTACTGCTCCCTCAGACATTGTTGATGCTTCCCACAGCGTTGTATAAACACTTCACTCTATATGCTACTCGTTGACTGTTCCCTCCTTGCTGCCTACGTCTCTGATCTCTCTCCAGGACGATGTATAGCCGAGTTAGAGAAATATCACTGCTGAGTTGTTCACCTGACCGACTGAACCTCGACGGTAAAACATTGGGGTCATAAGGCTCTGCATGGAGCAATAATTCAAATTCCGATGAAAGAAAGTGAAAGAAAATGATGCGGAAAACGTAATTCCTATAACAACACTGGTTTTCTGCAGCACGTTGTTGTCATCACTAACTCTCTTTTGATCTCCGTATTATCCACTCCCATGCTAATTACGTCTGAACATCATTAGACAGATTACATCTCAACAGGAATTACACAAATCCGGAGTTGGTGATAATCTCTAATCTAGTTACATGTGAATGGAAGGTAATAAGCTGGGAAGATGATAACGTGTAAACAAGGGAATATAAGAAGGCAGTAAAAAAGCCAGCTAATCCACGCAATGATGCTGATAATATCTAGTCTCGTTATTTTTCAATGGAAAGGAATAAGATGAGATGAAAGAACTTTTTTATTTAATCTAGAAAAATCCTCAGATGATCTACACAATGCAAACCATGAATCTATTTTGTCTTACTCATTGTTACGAAAAGCTCATTATCAAAAGGTATCGAACAAACACAATATTCCATGCAAGTATTCCCTCTTCTTTAACAACACAGCCCTGGTTCTTCCCAGACCCACAATGCCCCACTGCATCCATGGTGGTGGTCTGTCACTCGTTAAGCTGAATAATTAAGATAATCTCCTGAAAGTACAAGACACACACACACACACACACACACACTATAGTAAACCCAACCTACACAAACCTAATCTAACTTAGTCTAACCGAACCCAACTTAATCCCAACAGAAATTTGACAGATCCAAACCTAACCAAACCCAACCTCACCCCAAATTAACCTAACCAACCAAGCCAAACAAAACAAACAAAATCTTAACCAAACCCCCACAGCAACCATCAAAACTAACCTAACCTAACCTACTTAACTAAAGGAAATACAGCTCCCTCATCTCACCGCCCCCCTACTCCTCGTCCTCCTCCTCTTTCTCATCCTCCTGGCAATACCTCACTCGATAACCGCACTCACTCGCCCCTCACCAAAATATTACACGCGATAAATTTCCCGCTGGAGGATATTAATATTTTCCGGTGGCCAGTGTAACTCAGCGGCGCCTCGTATAATAGACGCTGCTACCACGAGTCTGTCTGTCTACCTAGCGACCTCCACATGTTTGCTGCTGGTGTTGCTGGCTTTGGTGGCGGTGGTGGTGGTGATAAAAGTTCTTGCAGGTGTTCTTGAAGAAGTAGTAGTAGTAGTAGTAGTGATGCGAAGTACTTAAAGCACGTTGTATTCATGAAAACACTGCTGTAATGTAATGAAATCGCAATGTATAGCGCATTTTTTTCCTTATTTTTATTTACATTTTGTTGACCACGTAACATGGCTTACACTTTCATTATTTTCTTCATTTTCCTCTCTTTCTTTCAAACTAAGTGCGACTCAGACATGAACTGACTATAAACCCGAGGAGTGTTAGGCAAAAAGTAATAATGAATAGGTAAGTAATGTGGTATATAATATGCAGCATTTGGAACCCTATGATAAAATTAATGGAATCCTGCTTAAAAATACTAAAAGAAAATCAAATTGGTGACCTATAATTAAACTCTGGAACTCCCTACCTATTTCTGTATTTACAACTTTCTATGACTTCACTTCATGCAACAGGGAAGTTTCAAGACATTTTATCCCTTCTCTTTGGGATAACTCTCTCTCTGTCCTACAAAGGGGACTGGCGACTAAGTGGGCCTTTTTTTCGTTTTAAGTTACCCTTGGCTACCTTTTCCCTCTTACATAAAAAAATCGTACATAAAAGGTATTCCAAGGAAACATCTTATAACAATCGAAAAATCAAAGACCTCCAACCAATACATAATAACGTGCAAAATGGAAGAAATCAAACAAGAACCATTTGCGTGTTATGAAGGCAAAACAAATCCAACTAACTGACACAAATACAGGAAAAACCTATGAAGTGATGTAGTAAAGTGTCCGTCGCCTGTAGTAAAGAGAGGCATCACGCTGGTGTTTGCACGTTATCTGTCACCTGAAGGCCTCTGCGTGGAAATGGTCCGTGACTCACCGAGGGAAAACCAGCGTGCTAGGGAAGTCTAACCTTTGCACACACACACTAAAACTAGACGAAGAGGGGACTTGGCTGGGTTCGTAAAGGGATGGTTGGCTGTCATGGTTCTCACGTCAACAAGAATTCAGCCAGCGGGAAAGACCGTGTGTGGCGAGCGGCAGAAACGCGGCCTTTGGCGTGGCTTTGTCCACCTCCTGAGCAAAACTGTTTCTCTACCGTTTAGTCACAAATGTGGAAGGAAGGCAGCTAACAGAGACTTCCCATCCCCCATCCCCCCAACGCTTAACCCCACTCTCTCTCTCTCTCTCTCTCTCTCTCTCTCTCTCTCTCTCTGACGAAAATTTCTCAAAATGTCTAATCTTCCACATTCAACAAGAGCGCAAAAAGATTAAAAAACGAACAAAATCAAGTCCTGCCATTGTTCGTCCGTCTCCTGAACAGCGTCCCGCACTGCTCAGTCAGCCATATTGTTAACATTCCACAAGACACTGAGGGAAAGCAGGATACAGTGAAGTAGCAAATGAACGACTCTTATCAAAACTAGTTAAATGAGAGACTGACACCGAGGCGAGACTTACCAAGGGATAATGAAACAAAGTGACGATGCCTAACATTACAACGGAACGCAAAAAGTACTAACAATACAAACCAACACTACAGAACACCTACAAGTAACTGAACAAACAATCTCAACACAAATTGACAATGCAAGACTCAGTAACACGTCTTAACATCACTAACAGACCCAATAATCGTGAAAGAACCTAACGATATGCAAGTTAGCCTCGAGTGGCGTCAACCTCATCACCATGACAACCTGGGGGCATCATGGCCGTCCTCAACTACCACCACCACCACCACCACCACCACCACTTCCCATCCCAGAGCCCGGCCTGTAAATCGAGAGGTCTTGATCTGTATTATGAGGGTGTTGGCGGGACTTTGGGGCAGCCACGACAAGGAGGAAGACGCTTTCGTTCCGCGTCAACATGAATATCGCGTAAAGTGTGTCAGATCGGGTATGCAAGGCGATTACGGGATGGGAAGCTTTCCGTCTGTTTGACAACACGCCGGAGGAGGCTCGCGGCCCCTTGAATAAACCACCGTCAAAGCCGCCACGGAAGATTCTCAAGTTTATTCCAGGGTGTGTTTCAAAGTTTTTAGCTTTGTGGTGAAGTTCTGTTAAAGTTGTTATTTTTTTCTGTTTTATAGCTTACTTATTTCTGCCCATGTCCGTGATGGTATTAGTGTTATAATTGTTGTTATTGTATTATTACTGTTTACTACTACTACTACTACTACTACTACTACTACTACTACTACTACCACTACTACTACAACCACTACTACTGCTACCACCACCATCACCACTAATAAGTAAAGCAAGCAAGGAAGCAAGCAAGTAAGCCAGGGTGATGAAATGAAGACATCATAAATATCAGCAGGCAATAGCTTCTCGACCGTGGGTGAACGTAAAACACGCGGAAGTGTAGGGACAGCGGCAACACCAGCGGCGGCACGTGTACAGAAAGCGTCCCCGTTGCTAACCCTTCAGTATTTACAGTATCTGACCACTGCTCTCTCACTATGGCTATTTACACGGGCCACAGAAATTATGTGAGCCATGTTTTCAAGAGCATTGTTTCCATTGAATATATAGAAACCTTATTAATTTGTCACTATAATCGTCAAAACACCCTTAAGAACACACGAAACTTTAACTATATAGAGCCCTTTGAAAGAAGCGGGAAAGATGGGCAGAAGCGTTTCAAAATACGAGGCTTAAGAAGGATTTCATCAAGGTATAAAGCAGCAATGTAGGAAGATAAAAGAGAAAGCTTTACATCAGTCAGTCAGTCATTAGAGGTGAGTGAATGTGTCTTGAGTAAATAAATAGAGGTTAAATAAAGATAACTTAATGAAAAGTATACATCATCCTGAATGCCATGTAATAAATCGCTTTAGATAGATAGATAGATAGATAGATAGATAGAGAGAGAGAGAGAGAGAGAGAGAGAGAGAGAGAGAGAGAGAGAGAGAGAGAGAGAGAGAGAGAGA
>CM035189.1:17500487-17513907 GCA_020233015.1 Callinectes sapidus | reverse complement strand
CGCTCTCCACTCACTCTCCCTCGTCTTCCTAAGCCTTCTTCCGTCTCTTACCTAACAGAATTATCATCATCACACCCATAAAATTTCTTCCAGTCAATAAATTTCACACGAACAGGTAAACAGTGAAATGTCAATCATGAACGTGTGTTTTGTTTCCTCCTCTATATTCGTGGAGTGTGTGACCATTTGAACACTGCACCACGGCTTCCTTGAGACTCGGTGCAGTGCAGTGACTGGTTGGTTCTTAAGTGTCTGCCAGAAAGTCAAGTCGTCCATATATGAAAAACTAAGCTTTTATGTGATTCCACCCAAGCTCATGCTTTTAGTGAAAGCATATTAATCGACAAAAAAAACACTACAATTTTTATATTTCATCTACGTGTCTTTTTTTCTTCCGCCACAAATGAAAAAGAATAGGAAATTAAATCAATATACCCTTTTTTCATGGTACATTACGCATTGACTCAGATACACAATTTCAAAAAGACAGAGAGAGAGAGAGAGAGAGAGAGAGAGAGAGAGAGAGAGAGAGAGAGAGAGAGAGAGAGCAGGTGTAGGGCATGTGGGTGAGGGTGGGAGGCGCTGTAGGTACAGGTACACATAGGTAATGTTGACGCCTAAATCATAATCCTTTATCAGGTAAGGTCGCGGCGACGCCCTCCGCTAAGACCCGCCCGCCGTATCGTGAAGGGCGTTAGTCTTCTTTGTGTAATGGAACAAGAGAGAGGGAGAGAGCATAAGTAATTAGGCTCTGGAGATGCCAATGAACACACACACACACACACACACACACACACACACACACACACACACACACACACACACACACACACACACACACCAAAATTCGACTCAGAGGCTGCTTACCTCAGTGCGCCCTTTTAGAAGTCACGGGGGGCGCTGCCTTGAGACACCCCCCACCCCCAATCACCTTACCCACCTCTACCACACCATCCATCCCAACCACTCCCGTCCCTTCCCTACCTGCCCCTTCCTAACGCCCCGCCGCCAGCTACCAGTCCGTAGAGTCGGGACGCCCCTTGGGAAACCAGAGGGGCGAGGCGTTGTGCTGTGGGGCGGGGTAGAAGCATGTCGCTCTCTTGCCGCCTCTCTTGATGGTACAAAGTGAGAATCCATTTTGGAGGCGTGCATTTTTCCCGTATTACTGCAGCCGGCAAGGAGAAGACGTGGCATTTAAGGATTGGAACCGAAATGCAGCAACGCGGAGGGGAGAAGTGTCTGTAGGTAGTGGTGATGGAGGGAGGGGAGGGGGAAGTAGTGAGGGAGATGGGTGCACGTAGTGGTAGTGGTAGTAGAGAGAGAGAGAGAGAGAGAGAGAGAGAGAGAGAGAGAGAGAGAGAGAGAGAGAGAGAGAGAGAGAGAGAGAGAGAAGAAACCCGAGCGATTAGCCTTTCCCTTCATCGCTCCCCATCAACAACTGTTAAATATGCGTGCTCGTTAAAGCTTCACCTTGAATAGTGGACGTGGTTCTTGCCGCTACTAATGCCGCCCTGATCTGCCCGACGGGTGCAAACCACACTCATCCCGGGTTTGGCGAGTGTGTCTGCCATAGAGTGGTGAGTGTATCTATTTGACAAGGTCTGGAGCTCCTCTCGCTGTCCCAAGGAATAAAAGGAACAATAGGAGAAGTATGAGTTTTCGTCTCCAGGTGTTTATCACTCGTCATAATGTAAAAATGCAGCAACGACAAGAAAGTGATGATTCTCGCCTCTTCTTTTCTCCTTCTTCTTTGCTCGTTTCATGTCTTTGAGTTAGTTACTTCCACTAAGAACTTTATCCTCGTTTTCACTTCGATACAGGACGCTTTAGATAGAGAAAATGGGTACTAATTATATTCTTTTTTTCTCTTTTTTCTTTTTTGTTGTTGTTCACGCGAAAGACAAGATAAATAAAAACTGCCGGATATAAAACTCAATTCTTTCGCACTTCGCCTTCACATTTGTTGCTTGAAAACTGGGAATCGTAGGAGCCAATCAGTTCCTCGTTCGTTACCAAGTGTGTACTGTATATGTCGGTACACACACACACACACACACACCACTTCACCTTCCCCTTCCCTTTCCACCTTCACTCACTCACTCTCTCTTCCTCTGCCGTTCTGCATCCCCCCCCCCCTGCTCTTCCCCACCCTAAGGAAATAACGCCGCATTGTAAAAAGGGTGAGCGGACCCTTGGCTGTAGTTAATCAGAGACTCTGTGGCTCCTGGGAAAAAATGAACACGTCCATTATCTTCAGAGGAAACAGTCGAAGGAGGGAAGGGGGGAGGTGGGGAGCGCGGGAGTAAGAGCCAAAGAGGGAGAGGTGGAGGGAGAATGAGAGTGAAGGAGCTGGAGAAAGTGGTGGGGAAAGGAGGGTGATGGGAGATGGAGAGAGAGAGAGAGAGAGAGGGTGGGGGGGGGTTGCATCAGTAGATCATTTTGTTGTGAGGAGTGGAGTAGAAAATTATAAGATGTTAATTTTTGCATGAAAATTACGACTCACTAAAATATCAACACCAACAATAGCAACACACACACACACACACACACACACACACACACACACACACACACACACACACACACACACACACACACGCACACGCACACACACACACACGGTGGCACGCGTACGTATTCAGGTAGAGAAAAACTCATAGTTGAAGATAAAGTAATAGAATCAACGAAAAGCGAAGAACGAAATAAAACAAAGCAGAAGAAAGGTGTGCTAGAGACTTGTATATATACTACATTGCTCACCTGAGTGATTCTGACAATGTTATGTGCCTTCATTTATGCACTATATTACCATTTACGCATTAGCATTGACGTTATGTGGTCTCCAGTCGTAATTATAATACTACATTGCACTTTATACGTAACACGCAACACGTAGCTACGTTGTCTTGACACTGCATTCTACCAAGCCTCTGTTTCCTGCTCCAACGGGATCCCCTAACTGGTTGCTGGCTGGCTGCCCTACCTACCACACGACACGACCCACCAGTCCGGGTCTGTACTTCGACTGCTGTACTCCCACTAAAGTAATACAGCAAGTACATTTGAATGGTTCTTTGTTCTTCACGACCCACTACATCTTGGTAGCACCTTCCCAGACACCGCACCAAGAAGGATAGGACATAAAACCAGAGAGAGAGAGAGAGAGAAAGTACACGTATTACATCTCTCTCTCTCTCTCTCTCTCTCTCTCTCTCTCTCTCTCTCTCTCTCTCTCTCTCGGATGTACCGTAGTTATTTTTCTCTACATTATCTCTTCCATCCCTCCTCCTCGCCCTCCTTCTCTCCTCTCCTTCCTACTAAGAATCACTCGAGTTCAAATTTGTGTCTAGGAGGAGGAGGAGGAGGAGGAGGAGGAGGAGGAGGAGGAGGGGAAGAGAAAACAAATAGGAAAGAGAAGAAGAAGAAGAAGAAGAAGAAGAAGAAGAAGAAGAAGAAGAAGAAGAAGAAGAAGAAGAAGAAGAAGAAGAAGAAGAAACAATGGTGATGATGTTGATGATGATGATGTTGGTGATGATAATGATAAACAAAACAACAACAACAACAACAACAATGCAGGAGGATGACAATGACAGAAACGAAGATAACAACGAGAAAAAAGTAAGAAGAGATACAATAAGAAAGAAAGGAAAATAAAAAAAAGAGAACGAAGAAGACGAAGAAGAACGAAGGAGAATGAGAAAGCGATGGCGTCTGAGGAGGAGGAGGAGGAGGAGGAGGAGGAGGAGCCGAGCAGAAGAATAATACCGGGAGCTGATAGCGGCGTTAATGTCATTAAAAGCTTCTAAGTGCCATTCTCCATCACAGGCTTCTGATGGCTGCTGCTGCTGCTGCTGCTGCTGCTGCCTCGTGGGGGAATGCTGGGTGAAAGAAGGAAGGAAGGAAGGAAGGAAGGAAGGAAGGAAGGAAGGAAGGAGGGAGGGAGGGAGGGGGGGGGGGGTTGCATCAGTAGATCATTTTGCTGTGAGGAGTGGAGGAGTAGAAAATTATAAGATGTTAATTTTTCCATGAGAATTATGACTCACTAAAATATCAACACCAACAATAACAACACACACACACACACACACACACACACACACACACACACACACACACACACACACACACGTACGGTAGAGAAAACTCATAGTTGAAGATAAAGTAATAGAATCAACGAAAAGCGAAGAACGAAGTAAAACAAAGCAGCTGGAGACCTGTATATATACCACATTGCTCACCTGAGTGATTCTGACAATGTTATGTGCCTTCATTTATGCACTATATTACCATTTACGCATTAGCATTGACGTTATGTGGTCTCCAGTCGTAATTATAATACTACAATGCACTTTATACGTAACACGCAACACGTAGCTATGTTGATCTGACACAGCATTCTACCAAGCCTCTGTTTCCTGCTCCAACGGGATCCCCTAACTGGTTGCTGGCTGGCTGCCCTACCTACCACACGCCAGTCCGGGTGTCTGTACTTCGACTGCTGTACTCCCACTAAAGTAATACAGGAAGTACATTTGAATGGTTCTTTGTTCTTCACTACCCACTACATCTTGGTGGCACCTTACCAGACACCGCACCAAGAAGGATAGGACATAAAACCAGAGAGAGTACACGTATTACATCTCTCTCTCTCTCTCTCTCTCTCTCTCTCTCTCTCTCTCTCTCTCTCTCGGATGTACCGTAGTTATTTTTCTCTACATTATCTCTTCCATCCCTCCTCCTCGCCCTCCTTCTCTCCTCTCCTTCCTACTAAGAATCACTCGAGTTCAAATTTGTGTCTAGGAGGAGGAGGAGGAGGAGGAGGAGGAGGAGGAGGAGGAGGAAGAGAAAACAAATAGGAAAGAGAAGAAGAAGAAGAAGAAGAAAAAGAAGAAGAAGAAGAAGAAGAAGAAACAATGATGATGATGATGTTGATGATGATGATGATGGTGATGATAATGATAAACAAACCAACAACAACAACAACAACAACAACAATAACAACAATGCAGGAGGATGACGATGACAGAAACGAAGATAACAACGAGAAAAAAGGGAGAAGAGATACAATAAGAAAGAAAGGGAAAAAAAGAACGAAGAAGACGAAGAAGAACGAAGGAGAATGAGAAAGCGATGGCGTCTGAGGAGGAGGAGGAGGAGGAGGAGGAGGAGCCGAGCAGAAGAATAATACCGGGAGCTGATAGCGGCGTTAATGTCATTAAAAGCTTCTAAGTGCCATTCTCCATCACAGGCTTCTGATGGCTGCTGCTGCTGCTGCTGCTGCTGCTGCCTCGTGGGGGAATGCTGGGTGAAAGAAGGAAGGAAGGAAGGAAGGAAGGAAGGAAGGAAGGAAGGAAGGAGGGAGGGAGGGAGGAAGGAAGGAAGGAAACAAGGAGAAAGGTAGGGAGAGAAGGAAGGAAGGAAGGAAGGAAAGAAGGAAGGAAGGAAGGAAGGAAGGAAGGAAGGATGGAAGGAAGGAAGGAAAGGAAGGAGGGAGAGAGGGAGGGAGGGAGGGAGGGAGGGAGAGAAGGAAGGAAGGAGGGAAAGAAGGACGAAAGGAAAGAAGGAAGGAGGGAAGGAGGAAGGTATAAATATGAGTACATAAGAATGTAAGAACATAAGAAAATGAGAGAGAGAGAGAGAGAGAGAGAGAGAGAGAGAGAGAGAGAGAGAGAGAGAGAGAGAGAGAGAGAGAGAGAGAGAGAGAGAGAGAGAGAGAGAGCGAGCGAGAGAGAGAGAGAGAGAGAGAGAGAGAGAGAGAGAGAGAGAGAGAGAGAGAGAGAGAGAGAGAGAGAGAGAGGTCACGAAGATGAGTTAAAGAAGCGAAAGAGGAGAGGGTTAAAAGACGCAGGAAGAAAGAAAGACGGAAGGAAAAAAGCTGCAAGGAAGGAAGGAGGAAGAGAAGGAAGAAAGACGAAAGGGAAGAAGAGACGAGATGGAGAAAAAGAGGATATAAAAAAAAAGAAAAAAAAAGAAAATATAAGAGAAATTAAGTGATCGAAAAAAAATCAGAATAACAGTAGATGGAAAGGAGGAAGGAGAAAAAAAAAGAATAAAGGAAGGAGCTGAAGGAAGGCAGAAGGAAGGAATGAAGAGAGAAATGGATAGAAACTTATAACAGAAAGCATAAACTTGGATACAGAAAAAAATGGGGAAAAAATCCACATTAGCTGACAGAGTACAAGCAAAAGTGAAACATGAAAGAAAAAGAAAAAGAAAGAAAAGGAAAAGAAAACAAAAAAAGCAGAAGGGATAGAAGCAACAAATGTTCAAGAATAAGAAAAAGAACAATTTGAAATTAACCTGATAATTAAATGAGGACGGAAACGAAATAAGATTAAAAAAAGATAATAATAAAAGGAAAAGGAAAGGCGGAAAAAACGCAGGCAAGAGGGAAAGAGACTAAAAATGAAAGGAAAAAAGGAAGAAAAGAACAGAAGTAAGCAAATAAATAAAAGAAGCAAACGACACAAAAATTAAATGATAGTAAGAAAACAATGAAAAAGAAGGAAACAAGAAAGGAAGAGAAAAAGGAAACAAAGAAATACAGGAAGAAAACATGAAAAGAAAAATTAAAGAAGGGAAGAGAACAAAAAAAAATGAGAGAAGGAAGGAAAATGAAAAGGAGAGAAGGAAGGAAAGAAGGAAGGAAAGAAGGAAGGGAGGAAGGTAGCGATGGAGGAAGAAAACGTAGAAGAAAGGGAGGAGGAGAGGAAGTCAAAGAGAGTAAAGGAGGGAAAACTTTCACACAGAGATAAAAATTTCTAACACGAATTAAAACTTGTTTGATCTGATCCTGACCATAAGAATGTAACGGAGTAGTGGGAAGGGAGAGAGGGAGAGAGGGAGGGAGAGAGGGAGAGAGAGAGAGAGGAAAAAAACATATGAGGGAGAGAAAGGGAGAAGGTAAGGAGCAGAGAGGAAAGAACCAGTGAGGTGAAGATGAAGGAATGAGAGAGAGAGAGAGAGAGAGAGAGAGAGAGAGAGAGAGAGAGAGAGAGAGAGAGAGAGAGAGAGAGAGAGAGAGAGAGAGAGAACAGAGTACGAATACAAACAATAAAACCATCCCTTGGGGGAATACCAGAGAGAGGGAAGGGAGCAGGAAGGGGAGGTGAGGGGAAGCGCATGTAAGTACTATGTGGCTACAGTGAGGTCACAGCACGCACACACACTACTACACCATACGTACCCTACACACACACACACACACACACACATATAGGAGAATGTTACATGGACTAGAAGAGGAAGGTGTGGTGTGATGTGGAACAAACGGAGGAGGAGGAGGAGGAGGAGGAGAGGGAAGAGGAGGAGGGGGAGGAGGAGGAAGGAGAGGAGGAGGAGGAGGAGGAGGAGGAGGAGGAGGAGGAGGTGAGGCTGGGGTTGAATTATCATAAACAGACTAATCACTACGGCCGTCACTTGTGCTCATCCTCTTTGTACGATCATAACACCACGCCAACGCCATCTAGCTTAGCGTACCCCCACCACCACCACCACCACCACCCTGAGCCTCCACCACCCTGAGCCTCCACCAGCCCCAGCCCTCACTATCACCACCAGATAATCGGACACTGGATACGCTACAACCCAGCGCTATAATTCAAGTGTAGAGAAATGAGGATGAAATAAATTTGTTATTAATATGTTAAGAGGCGGAAGAAGAGGTGGAGGAGGTGTGAGGTGGTGAAGGGGTGTAAGAGGAGTGGAGTAGGTGTGGAGGGGGTTGGTAAAGGGGTGAGGGAGAGGTGAGGGGAATGTGCTGGGAGAGGACGCTCCACCAGGCAGGCAGTCAGTCAGTCTAATGGTGTTAACGTAAAATATCCTGTTTACTCGCACAACTAATGCATTATCACGTTAGCTGATCATCTGATGTGTGTGTGTGTGTGTGTGTGTGTGTGTGTGTGTGTGTACTGAGCCAGTGAAGGACAGGAGGCTCGGTTGCAGAGGTATAAAGTATGTAGTGCAAATGGAAAGGTTACTGTGCTCTCTCTCTCTCTCTCTCTCTCTCTCTCTCTCTCTCTCTCTCTCTCTCTCTCTCTCTCTCTCTCTCACACACACACACACACACACACACTGGGGCGGTCACTAATCTAAACATCAGCATCTCTCGCACTCCTTATCAGCAAAGATGTAAATTCACTTTCCATGTACAAGGGAGTGAAGGGATCAAGTCGTCACGCCCCACGCCGCTGAGCACTGAGGGGACTAACGACTGGCCGACTGAGAGAGAGCGTGGTTTAAGATCGCCCACGTCAAAACACGCTATAGGAAATCTCATCAATCGCCTTAACCTTTACCACAGTGAATTATCAAGCTCCAGTGAAAGGTACCGGGGTTCTCAAGGGTGTTCTCATGGCTCCACTGATAGTTCCACACAGGGCTCGTTATTTATGCATCACTAATAGGGAAAGACACCCAGAGTACATGGCTAATCCTCTCTGTGGTTCCTTTGAAATTTGTTCTGATAAGACAGCCAAACGTTTAAGAATACTGATGTTATTTATGCAAGGTTAGTTTAGATTGCGTTAGAAGGAGAGTTAGGTTAGGTTAGATACGTTGGGTTAGGTTGGTTGTGTGTTGGGTAAGGTAAGGTAAGGTAAGGTAAGGTAAGGTAAGGTAAGGTTAGGTAAGGTAAGGTAAGGTTAGGTAAGGTAAGGTAAGGCAAGGTAGGATAAGGCTAAGGTAAAGTAATGTAAAGTTTGGTTAGGTTAGGTTAAGCTGTTAGAATAGATCGGGCTGTATGAGGACTTTTCGCAAGTTATCACCCAGCAGGAAGAGAGACAAGCAGACAAACATACATACAAACATACGGTCAGACAGACAGACAGACGGAAAGACAGACAGATTACACTTCATGGATCTCGGAGTCTCGTGCTGTTGCTGTCACACTGCTGTTGCCGCTGCCGCTGTTTTACACACAAATATACAGTCACAGGAGGATTTGGCGTTGCTGGCGAGGTGGGCAGTGAACGCCAGGCGTCGCTTTGCTCACACTGTGGTCTCGCTTAAGCTGCAGTAAGCCGGTGGTGTGGCGCTCAGCTGACCCGCCGCCATCCGCAGAACCCAGCACCCACTCTTGTGCACCGTCTCTCTCTCTCTCTCTCTCTCTCTTCTACGGTGAAGGGGAGGGCTTGTGCTGGGGCGCGGGGAGGAGGGAGCTTATTAGGAGGGAGCTTATTAAGAGCTGGTTCTTCATTCTTGGTTCTGCCACCCGCGTCCTTTTCATTCGCCATAAAACTCTGAAGTGATTTTTTTTTAATGTGCATACGAACACCACAACAAAGAGGTTTTATAATTTCTTCACATTGCACGTCGTTCTCCTCGAGACAAAACTATTCACTTCTGACACCGTAAACGAAGCACCGCAACACGATCACGTAATAGCATCGCAACCACCTCACTACCTCACCTCGCACCTCCTTGTACACACACACCACGTGACAGCTACAGGCGCGATGGACCTTCATGAAAACCAAGATCCATGGAACCTTCTTATAAACTGTTAACAGGCCACAGCGATCATCAGTCAGACTCTCATGGGTGTTTTCCCCAAAAGGCAATACAGAACACTTGACAAACAGTTACCAGAAATAATATAACGCCTCAAAAAGAAAGAAAAAACAATAATCATACATTCTCTCTCCCTCTCTCCCTCTCTATCACACACACACACACACACACACACACACACACACACACACACACACACACACACACACACACATCTTCTATACTGAAAGACACACGGACTCAGGCCTGCATTCAGAAAGGCTTTGCTTTATCACTACTATTTTCAAAGACCACAGAGATGATTACCCGAGTCCCTTTAAAGGATACAATTCCTCGTGTTCATAATGCAGAATGTTTGTTAACTTGTCACCAGAACCATGAAAGAGCACCATTAAAAACCCTTGGCACTTCGACTAGCACCTCTATAGAAAGTAGTGGAGGTGGAGCGCTGGTGTTTCAGAATACGGTCCTTCCATGGACTGCGCTGTTCCTTCTTATAGATAGCAGAAGGAACACAAGGAAAACACTGAAGGGAAGGCGGACCCATAAGAGTTAAAAAGCAGAAGAACGGTCCTTCCATGTATTGCGATGTTCCTTCTTATATATAGCAGAAGGAACACAAGGAGAACACTGAAGGGAAGACGGACCTATAAGCTTTAAAAAGCAGAACAGCTCAAAAGAACAAGAACAAGAACAAGAAGGAGGTGCGCTAAGCTGTTGTCACCTCAGAGGACTTGGCGGGTCAGCCTCCCCTTCACACCTCGTCAGCTTGTCCCGCAGCGGTGGCTACGGCGTCCCTCAAAGCCCCTCACAGCCTTGCTAAGACTTTTATGAATTAATTCTGACACGGCGCAGATTTCCTCGTGTAACCCTCGGGATTTGTCTGTTTGTGTATGAATGAGACAGAGAGAGAGAGAGAGAGAGAGAGAGAGAGAGAGAGAGAGAGAGAGAGAGAGAGAGAGAGAGCAAGCTCGACAGATCATAGTTAACGTGTGTGTGTGTGTGTGTGTGTGTGTGTGTGTGTGTGTGTTACCTAAACCAAATTGACAGGTGTTAGCAACAATACCAAACCTACAACCATCCATACACATTTACTCTCACAACACTCTCACTTTTGAGTACACTCTCCCTCACCTTCGTCCTCTTCTCTACACTTCCCATCCTACATCTCTCATCAGACACATTTACACTCTTTCATCTTTGTTTACCTTTGTTTACCTTCACTCTTACATCTTTATTTACCTTTGTTTCCATACAGTAACTCTTTTACACCATCAATTCTAGCGTTGAATAATAGTGCGAGTAAATTAGTTAAAGTATCGTCTCTGTGTGTGTGTGTGTGTGTGTGTGTGTGTGTGTGTGTAAGCTCATGTTGTGTTATATTACCCTTTTGACTGCCACTTTGTACACCTTTCCCTGAATCCCAATCATTCTGAGACGTCTTTTCCTTCTTCTGGAGTCGCATCCAATCTTTAAACTAGGTAGAAATTGCAAAACATTTTCTTTTCACTGATATATTTCCTTCAGATGCTTATAAGAATTTCATACGTGGCACATAGTGGTGACAGCTGTCTTGCATTGGTGTGAAACGGGTTAATATTCACGCACTTTCATTTATCATATGTATTTCAAAAAAAATCCTGCAAAGCCTCTTTTTTTTCTATATCATGAATTTAATTTATCCAAGACCACTACCACCGCCGCCACCGCTCATAATCCACCCTGTTCTTCCATCGTCCTTTCATCACATCTTCTCTTTCCACGCTTTCCAGGTCACTTATTGCTTTAAACATCATAATTAGATCTCTTCTTTCTCAGCTAAGTGCTTGGGGCAGCTCAAGCTTATCTCGTCTTTTCTTATTATCTGACTCCACTGTGCTTATTATATATTGTCTTCTGTACGTCGCTGTAAGTCCTCCCTAACTTCCTGGTATGTTTTATTACCGTCTTTTGTAAGGTTGGACAAAAGTATCACTGTTACACATTCGAGCCTTGTCTGTATTGTGGATATTATTCGTATCATTAAAAGACGTGATAAGTAACACATTGACAAAAAGACACAAAACCATAAAAGTAACGATACAGCGTTCTGACAATAATAATAATAATAATAATAATAATAATAATAATAATAATAATAATAATAATAATAAGAAGAAGAAGAAGAAGAAGAAGAAGAAGAAGAAGAAGAAGAAGAAGAACCATAAAAAATAACTATGAAAATAACAACAATGATCCCAATAATGGAATTTTACAAAAACATATCAATGAACAGAATGAAAATCAAACTTTGTTCAAGTGAATAGTTTTCATATCTTGCTCCTATCAGAATTCGTGTACAAGTGGTCAGAATTTTTTTAGTCAAGAGGCAAACCATTGAATACTTTTGTTTGAAGACTTATATGAAGTTCTTAATACTGAACACAGTAACTAAATGAAGAGAAGAAATAAGATGACAATTCTTTATGGCGATCCTTGTGACAAACGGGCACCCACAGAACAAAGATGAGAGGGGAGTGTGTAGAGGGGCCCTAGTGCTGATGATGATAAGGAGGAGGAGGAGGAGGAGGAGGAGGAGGAGGAGGAGGAGGAATAAGACAAATAGTTCAGGCGACGTCAGCATGAGTGATAAGATAACACTGAACAAAAATAAGTGGTGCTCAGAAATATCTTTAAAGATGAGAATAGGGAAATCAGAATGAAAGAATAACAAAGTACATCAAGAAGTGAGAGATAATAAAAGACTGTAATCAATAACACAAGCGAAGTCTTCCAAGTTCGTACTCCAATCATATATTGTCGTCACACACACACACACACACACACACACACACACACACACACACACACACACACACACACTTTCATGTAAAGATAGTGAAGCAAAGTGTGTGTGTGTGTGTGTGTGTGTGTGTGTGTGTGTGTGTGTGTGTGTGTGTGTGTGTGTGTGTGTGTGTGTCAATAATTACAGAGTCATCTATGTGGGAGCCAGTGAACATCTTGCACTTTCTGCACCTTAAGAAAGCCTACACTCATGACGCAGCCTTGACAAGACATATCAACACAAACTGGCAGACCTAATGCGACAGTCTCAAGCGTTTCGGCGACCTGTCTCAATCACTCCATCTGAAAGGCTCCAGTGGAAACTACTCTCATTTTCGAAGGTTTCCACTATTCAAGGAACAGTTTAACAAAGGCAATGTACCGCAAACAAACACTAAAAGAACTTGGCTCAACATTTTCGTGATATTTTTGTCATAGTGAGGTGAAAAGCTGAATGCAATAGTAATGGAACAAAAGTATCAGTAAGTACAGTGTTTACGGTCCCCCACGCTCCAGCTGGTTCTAAAGCTCAGTTCAACATCTTAAACCCATATTCAGATACGCATTGCTCTTTCACCACGATTATTTTCCACTGAGATTATTAGCCGTGTTCTCAAGTGTTTCTTCCTATAATAATACAGAAATCATGCTAATATATCACTACAACCATAAAAAAAAACGATAATAAAACAAGAAAACCACGTACAGAGTAGAGAAAAAGGATCCAGAAGTGTTTCAGTCTATAGTCCAGAGTATTAACACGAGTGATGCGACGCCGCTCCCACTGTATGTATGTGTGTATGTGTGTGTGTGTGTGATTCGTCTTCTCACCCCGGTATAATCACCCCTCCCTTCGCTTCCCCGCCTCTTTATTCATCCACCCAGACCACTCACAGAACACCACCCCCTCCCCCGCACCACCCCCAATAATGCCCCACCCTCATCCCCATCCCTCCCACTGCGCAGCCGCCTTCCCTTCAGTCCTCTCAGCCACATACGACTCAAGATACAAAGATTGCTAATTTCATTTTTTTTTTCTTCTTCCTCCGACTCTCTCTCTCTCTCTCTCTCTCTCTCTCTCTCTCTC
>CM035189.1:17488614-17498763 GCA_020233015.1 Callinectes sapidus | reverse complement strand
CCTCTCACCACCTCCACCGCCGTCAGCATCACCACACCACGCCCAACACCTCCCGCTTCTCTCTCTTTCTTCACAGCTCATATTGCTCTCTCTCTCTCTCTCTCTCTCTCTCTCTCTCTCTCTCTCTCTCTCTCTCTCTCTCTCTCTCTCTCTCTCTCTCTCTCGTCTTATATTCTTCATCTTATTGTTTTAATTGTAAATTTGGAACTGTATAATAAACAGGAATTCAAGACCTAAAGGGAGTTTTTAATAAGTAAACGCAATTAATGTAACAGATTTTATTGTTATCTTCTTTTATTTGTCCTCACTGTTACTCTGCATATAATGACTTCGTGTTCCCCATTTTTTTTTTTCGTTCTTTTTGTTCTATAGCATTGCATCAGTCATTAATGTTATGTTCTGATAGCCACCACACGTAATACCCACTTCAACGCCTGCCGTTTGTGCTTTACCTATCAATTCTTGTTCCTGCCAGCTACCAACTTCATTAACAACCATCACAGTACTGCCAACGGTGGAATCAACAAAACTAGTGCAGTATTTTACCCTCCCACACCTTTTCTTCCTGCCTAACACCTCCCTGTCTATTTCTTCTAAGTATTTTTTTGTGGTATTACTCATCATGTTATTCCATCCTCGTTCAATTCTACATGTAAATACGTCTGTCTTCTCCGTATTCGTCTTTTTCTTTCTCCCTGAACTTATGAAGAATTATAAAAGAGGATTAGAAGAGTGGAATGGAAAAGATGCAGGTGTAAGTTTTTGTATGTATGTATGTATGTATGTATGTATGTATATTCATGTTATCGTCAGGCATTATTATTATTATTATTATTATTATTATTATTATTATTATTATTATTATTATCATCATCATCATTGTTGTTGCTGTTGTTGTTGTTATGAACGCAACACACAAAGATCTAAGGAGAACAAAAATGGCTTAGTTATTAAATGTATTCTTTTCTTCTAATGTCGCTCTATCTCGTTCGTATCATTTCACCATCACCATCAGCCCTTTTCACTCATCACTGCCGCCTGCCCATCTATTTCAAACCACCCTGGCAAAGCTCATCTCACCTGCTCATGTAGCTTTATATCTATCTTGCCTATGATATTATTCTATTTCATTTAATAATGTTAGGGTAACTGATACAAAAAATTAGTTAGTTAATCAGCTATAGTCATATCTTGATGCTTTTGTTTATTCCAGTATTATTTTTTTCTATTTTCATTTTATATATTTATTTATCTATTTATTCATTTGATTTTTCCTGCGTTGAGAATGGCTCATTGATTCTTCTTCCCGTACATGTTAGGAAATAAAATCTTACGCTATCATCCTTCTACTAAAACCAGTCTGTCTGTTTCCCTATCATGCCCACAACACTTACGCACTACATTCTTCACTCCTATCACCGCAGTTCCTAAGATCTCTACAAGCATTCTTATCGCGTCTACAATATAATTTGCACTTTATCCTTATTCCTATGACTGAATTATTCAATCTCTCAACAAACATTCCTATGTCAACAATTTAATCAGGTCTATAATTCTCTCCTTACTCTTATCAAACAGATATCTACAAAGAAACTCCATCTGGTCATGTTTCTCTTCCTCTCCACAACTACTACATTGGCCTTTTAAGCACTACATACAAAAATCCACATCACACTTCTCCATCGCCCCACACTCAGTCACCACAGTAATGTCTCACACAACACTAATATCACCATTACACTATCACTTTATTATCACAATCCTCAACCATACAACCACATTTATTTTCGACTTGCACTCCTACATTTTTACAATCACACTACAATACTTACACCAACAAGGCTATTATAACCACATCTATCTTCGCCATCACACCATCAATCCATCTTCTTCACAATCCTACTGTACCACCACAACCATATCTACCCTCACTTGTACAGCCTCATAACACTCCCTCACCACACACACCATTATTATTGCAACCACAGACAAAGCAAACCTTTCTTTACCACCACCACCACTACCACCACTACCACACCACACCACACAACCAAACATCACGCCATGCCGAGACAAGCCACGCCATGACACCACTTCGCCCCTCCGTCCCTCCTTCCCTCCCTCCCCAGGTACAGAAGTCAACAGGGCCTCGGTCTCTACTCCACTTGCGCCGTGATAAACCCACAGGACGCCCCGGGATCCCTGACTGGCAGAGTTCGACATGGCCACTCCATTAGCATGCAAATCCCAGAGATCCCACGGAAGGAATGTTTAAAGAACTAGATCCTCTGCGATTCTTACTCTAGAAGCCCTGCGACTTGGCTGTCCTAAGAGGGAGCAGGGACACGCCGCCTCCCGCTATTTTGAGGGATTCCACATAGGATTAAGGCATGGGGCTCCCCTGCTCCTGCTCCTCCCCGACTTCTGCTCCTCCTTCCTCCTTCGTTTTACCATGATGAAGGAAAACAAAGACTTGCTGATAATTCTTGGTGGTAATGGAAATAAAGAAACAAGATGGTTGTTGTTGTTGTTCTTTCTTGGTGGTGTTGGCGGTGAAGAGCCATTGTTGGAGTGGTGTTTGTGGTGGTGGTGATCAGGAAGTGATAAAAGCTTACGGAAGTCTAAATTAAATTGCATAGGTGTATTTAACCATCTAACGGCAGTGACAGTGAAGATGTAGACGAAGAAGACGATGACAATGATAATGATGATGAAGGTAGTGATGGCTATGGTGAGGACAAGAATAAGAAGAACAATGTATATTAATGAGTAACAACTTGCAATAACAGACAAGCTTAGTAGTTGCAACCATGGTAATAATCGATTCAGTGCGGTTGCAGCAGCAGCAGCAGCAGCAGCAGCAGCAGCAGCAGCAGCAGCAGCAGCAGTAGTAGTAGTAGTAGTAGTAGTAATATAGCAACATAAGTCGTAACTGTGCATTAACATCACATTTCTCTCTCTCTCTCTCTCTCTCTCTCTCTCTCTCTCTCTCTCTCTCTCTCTCTCTCTCTCTCTCTCTCTCTCTCTCTCTCTCTCTCTCTTGTTCCATAGACAGAACAATCCCTCCTGACGGCCTGCTGACGCGGTAACTAGGGGGGCGACGCCATTACGCCACAAATCACTAAAAAAGCCTTTAAACTCTGCTCCGATAAATATTCCAGCACCGATCATGTATAAATGTCGGCATAAAGAGGACGGGATCTGGGCTTAAAACTAGCTCGCTTGCCGGAAAGAGGGAGCTGGATTGCGAATATAAACAGACGGAAAACGGGTCATTATCATCAATTAACTCTTTTTTTTTTACCCTTCCTCCTCCTCCTTCTCTCTCTCTCTCTCTCTCTCTCTCTCTCTCTCTCTCTCTCTCTCTGACCAGTTTCTAATGCGATTTTGAGCAATTAATAAGAGAAGCTCTTCCACCCAGCACATTTTTACTCTTTATGTTGAAACAAAAAATATATAAACTCATGCTGAAGAGACGGATGTTGGAGACAGTGGCGGGGGACGGGAGCACTGGGAGGCATCGAGAGTGGAGGAAGGGGGAGGTGGGGGGTGGGGGACGACAGGACGGCAGTGGCAGCAGCTGGTTGAGGGAAGGGGATAGGGAGGAGACAGTCTGGGGTAAAGCTATCCACGGCTCAGAGGGGAGGAAGGTGGTAAGACAGGGGAGGGATCTTTAGGGATGGTTAATGGTGGGTGGCATGCAGTGTTACGGGTGGTATTACGGCAGGGGGGGGACGCGGGGCATCTTGAGTGACGGCAGGTTGGGGAGTGTATTGTGGGGAGATAAGCTCAGACTCGCCCGTTGATGCTTGAGGGAATCTTAAGGGCAGGTGGTGAGGGTATCTACTGTGAGAGGCTGGGGAGGGGGGGGAGGGTCAGGTGGGGTGATGGGAGGGAGACAACAGGGCTTGTTTGTAGATGAGGGGTCGCTGCGGATCACGGCATAATTATACTCGACGTTCAATTTCGATGATTTTGCAGACTACTTTGATCGCCATCCAACACATGATGAATAACCATGGGCATTTTCCTCCCCTCTTTCTCCCCTTCCCTGACCCCCACAACCACCTAACAAACTCCCCACTATCGTTACACACAGAGGCGAGGCGCGTACACAGGGAAATAAAAAGCTTGAGATAAACTGCAGTGTCAGGCATAATGTTGGAGTTGCAGGTGGTGCAGCAGCAGCAGCAGCAGCAGCAGCTATGTGATTTCAGAGGCTAATGATGATAATGATGACACTCTCTTCCTTCACTGTTGGTGTTTCTTTATCAACAGTCACAAGTATACAATGACAGAACACAACTATACGAAATTTTCTATAAGGCCGATTTCCACATCAATACCGCCATAGCGAACCCAGTACTCGCCCCTTCCAAGTGCATCAGTGTTTACTTTTCTTGTTCACAGATGGCAGTAGCATAATCATAATACGAGTAAAGCCACTATTCCCCTTCATACCTATATCCTGCACCTCAATGGTCACCACCACCCACACCACACCCTCGTGAACGCCGGTGATCAATATAGTGAGAAGTGAAGGGAACAGACAGCGTCACAAAGATCACTACTCACCTAAACACAATACAAAGAGGCAGTGCGGTGGTTCCATCCCCTCCTTGATAATTGGGTACTTACACTTCCTGCAATTCACTGGTCTACTGACTCATACCGTAACTTCGGACAACCGGTGATGACTAAACACTAATTGAATACCTGTAAGCAAAACGTTCTCATGAAGATAACAAATAATTCGACAAGGAAAAAATACTCACGGATGATGGCGACGTGGCGTCCCGTCATCTGCCAGCCAGAGTAAACACCGCGCACTGCTTCCCCTCCCGCCCGATGAGAGGCGCTAGTGTTGACTTCATACCGCCATGACATATTAACATGACAGTATATATTTTTTCTTATCGTCCCAATAATCCTGTTAAGATAAAATAGCAGCTATGATGATGATGATGATGATGATGATGATGATGATGATGATGATTATGATGATGATGATGATGATGATAATAATAATAATAATAATAATAATAATAATAATAATAATAATAATAATAATAATGATGATGATGATGATGATGATGATGATGATGATGATGATGATAAAAGGAAGACTGAAGCTGCTCATTTCAACAGCTTGACGTCAAAAGCTTTTCATCTCATACTTCTCCATCAATTGCCTTTCCTTTAGCTCACATTCCACTGTTTCCGCATCATCCATCGTAAGCTCAGACTCGCACAGTACTCCCGCACTGCTCACTGATACACTGCGATGATGCGCCATAATGGAAAGGCCTCGTTAATATGCATGAGTAGCTTTGCAGGCTAACCATCGCCAAGAGAGGGATTTATAAATATATACGAGCTGTTTCGATAGTTAACTACAGTTAATGGCTCAGAAATCGGCTCCCCAAATGAAATGTAGGCGCTATTACTTCGAAAGCTTCTCTGTAAGGAGCCTTGTTACATCTGGTAGTTGAGTGATGTACTGCCAGACACCAGTGCAGTCACCGAAATGCGTAGTTTGAAAGCCCGCTGCCATGGAGCGAGATGCTACCATCGTAAAGGCTCTCATCACATGCGCATTAAGACAAAACTCCTTTGATAACTAATTCGTAAAACTTTCTTCGCTTTTCTTTACATCAGGGGGAAAAATCACCACGCCCATGAATTCCCTACCATTGTTTTTTAATGTAAGAGAGGAAAACCGGCCAAGGGCAACAGAAAGAGTTAAACAAACAAGCCCACTTGGTTGCCAGTTCCTGCACAGGTCAGAGAGAGCAAGCCAAAAGAATAAATGTCTTGAAAAGTTTCCCTAAATGGGTTTACGTCGTAAGAAATTGGAAATACAGAAGATAGGGAGTTCCTGAGAATGTTATGAATGATTAAGATTACTGGTTAACTCTTGCATTAGAGAGGTGAAAGAAAAAAGGGTGAGAAGAAGAAGAAAGCCTTATGCAGTGAGGCCGCGGGAGGAAGGAAGGCATGCAGTTGGCATGAAAAGAGCGATAAAAGATAGCAGGATGTGCAACATTGCGACAGTAAGAAAGAAGCTGAAGACAATCAATCGGAGAAGACAAGAAACTTTCGATCCCACCTTACCTAATAAAACGGCGTGAGTGGAATCTCCTATATGTCACAAGGTTACTCCATACATGAGGGGACAAATACATGATTCCTTCACGGCACAATTTTCGCCACGCCCATCCACGTTGCAATGGCCGCCTCGTACCCTTCTGTTGGGATCATTCCGCCTCCCCTCAGCTTGGTGGGGAAGGACCAGTTGAACCACAGGCGTATCATACTTAATGAACACAAGATAATTTACTTTCATAAAGACGGAAAACCTTAACTCTGCTCCTTTATTCATTCATTAGTAAATTAATACTCCTCTCCCATCCCCCATCCCCTTTTTCCTACTCCTCTTAAATATCACTTCTATTATTAATTCTACTACTACTACTACTACTACTACTACTACTACTACTACTACTACTACTATGTATAAGCTTGCCTCCCTTTCTTTTCTCTATGTCATCTTTTCCTTCTTCCTCTTTTTCCTTAGTTTCCATGCCCTTCCAATCCGCCGCAGAGGAAGACAAGGATTTGGATTAGAAGCGAGTGAACAAGACGCTACAAACACTGACGCCGTAAACGTGTTGGTGTAACATCATTAATGGGAGGGAAGGGACGGTGGGCTGAGAGGGGCAGGGTGGGTCGTGAGTTCTCGCCAGTATGTCCCTCATAGTTGGTTGGCCGCTGTTTACTCCCCCTTGTACCTTTATCCACCGTTAAGATTTTTCCAATAAATCCAGGCATCTATGAGAACCAAGCTCACGTTTACACGACTGGAACCCCCACATCAAAGTATTTTGTGTAAGAGACGTGGCAGCAAGGGGGGTTCTGATACTTTTTCAGGATTATACTAATAAGCTTACGTGCTTCATTAATATTCCCTTTGATGGCATTGCTAAAATCCCAATGTCTACCGCAGTCGGCTTCATGTACGGATTATAATGGCCTCTTTTTTTAACTTTTATTTTTTCCTCTTCTCAGGACAAGCGGCTCATGATTTGTCGTTGATATTTTTGGCATATGAATGTTGGCTTGAGTGCTTGATGAGTTCCTTTTTTTCTGCTAATTGATTATAATCAAATTCCAAAAGGAAAAATCTAGGACCACCTGCAGTAACAGCCGCGGCACAGCCAGCAGCGGGTGGCCGGAATGACTGACGGCGCGGCGCTCGTCCAGGCCCGCCACCCCTGCTGGGTTTGTACGCAGTAAAGCCACACCTGTGACGGCCACACACCTGCCGCTCTCAGGAGTACCACACTGACGGGCCACACACAGATTATGTACGTGACGCTCACTGAGCTCAATCACAGCAACCGTCACACAAGGGTGGTGATGTACTCTTTGTTATAATGACCTCACCCTCTGTACTGTACTGCCTGTGAGAGACGAACAATCACTGCCTGGCGTCACTCCCCTCAGCACTGCTGTAGACTGTATTGTCGCTATAAATCCCCTCTGAAAAAAGGAAGAATGTCAACTTCCAGACTAATATGATGTTCCTTTCAGTGCGTCAAACTCATCCTGCACCAACAAATGCCACGCTTCTCTGCCAACCCTGGTCATTAGCCTAGCTACTTACAGACTCATTGGAGAGACAGGCGGCTCGGACTAAATTATTCCCTCACTGTACATTCCCTGGACCTTTCTTCATGCAGGCTGATTGTTTTGACCTGTTTAGACCCACCACAGAGGCGAGCATGGCTGCAACACCACATGAACACTGGAGCACATCGCACCAGACAAGGAGGAGGAGGTACCAATTATAAGTAAGGTAAGGGGAGAGAGGGAAGACCAATTATGAGACATACGGAATCACCACCACGCCAGGCAATGGGACCAGTTATGAGAAAAAAAAGGCTATCATCAGACACGATAAAGACGGGCCAATTATTATGAACACTGGGCCAACATCGCACCAGGTAAGGGCGAAGGGAGGAGCTAGGGGAGAGGGACATATGTTACGAGGCATGGTATCATAGGTGCACTATCATAGGTGAAAAAGCGATTACCATATTGGTATCGTTTGGCCCCAGCCCTCTAAGGTACCAAGACCCGTGTACCTCGCCCCTCACCCTGCACCACAGCTTTCCCCGGTGGAGGGTGCCTGTGTTTATCCACCACGGAAAACCTCTTATTCAAAAGAGCTGTTTCTTTTTTTTACCATGACTATCTTCCCAGGCCTCAGAAATGCTTTGCCGCTTTACCTGTAGAGTGTTTTCTTTCTATAGTGTATAAATCTAATAAGTTTGTCACTAGAATCGTAAAAACACCGTAATCATTTAATTCTAACTAAAGCCTTTCTGAAGTAGTGGAGGAGCGGAAGAGATCTCTTTCATGATATGATCCACAGACTACAGAGTGCCACCGCTCAATCAGACACCAGCGCACTGCCACCTACGGAACCCATTCACCACATAAAGCTCTACGATGCAACGCTTATACTTAAAGTGCTAAATGCGCCATCACAATGTGTTTTTGACCTTCACTGATTAAAATTATCAAATGAAGCTCAGCTTTATTCTTTTTACATTATCATTATCATTCTTTTCCTTCTTCTTCTTCTTCTTCTTATTATTATTATTATTATTATTATTATTATTATTATTATTATTATTACTATTATTATTATCATCATCATTATCATCATCATCATCACTGGTATCATCAATAATCATTACCATAGTTGTTGTTATTATTGTTGTTGTTATTGCTGCTGCTGTTGCTGCTGCTGCTGCTGCTGTTGTTGCTGTTGATGTTGCTGCTGCTGTTGCTGTTGTTTCTATTATTGCTCATCACTATAATCATCATCTACCTTTCTTCCACCCTTCTCCATTTAAGAAGTATTCTAAGCTAAGTAACAAACGTGACGTTATCAAATTCCTCGTGATTAGTAATCCGGATAGTACAAAAAAACATTGGGTTAGACTTAGACATGAAATAGGAAAGAATTAGTTCTTCAACAGAGTTCTTCATTAAGATAAGTTAAAAAGAAATTAAAACAAATAAATTTATTGATGTAATGGATTTGATGCTGACCTTCACTTATTCTTCTATATTATTATGTTTCCTACGTTTCATTTCTCCTTACGAAACATAAGAATAAATAGAATCCTTGCAGATCAAAGGAAGAAATGTAGAGAAGAGATGGGTGTGTTGCGTTACTGTACTCTCCAGCATTCAAGGACTGCCAGTTTTGTCATTCCTGCTGCCCATCACTCTACCTTTCTTCCTCCTCAATCCTTCCTCAACTCAAAGACTAACTCAAAACCACTCCAAGACCTCCCTCAATTACAAGACAGACCAGTCCTTCCCCTGTCCTTTTCCAGTGGTAAGTAGCGTTGGCCATCTATTAGTACACACACGTAGCTTTAAAAGTTGCAGGTAATCATAATACACGTTTTTGAATGATAGTTACAACTAGTTTAAACATAAGTCTGCACCATTTCAAATACTTCGTGTCCAGCAAAATATCCCTGGTTTACTTGGCTGCCACCTGTGTTTAGTGGAGCCCTGGGGAACTAACTAGCGACTGTTTTCAATGTGCTTATAATATATTCATGTATTTTAATATAACATAAAACAGCCAACTAATTCTATATTTAAAAGAGAATATCACGGTGCGCGAATGGACGAGATCTCCACAGCCATTTAGATATTATGGAAAACAGTGTCTATACAATATACTTCTAATGTATATGGAAACAATCAAGCAGACAGGAATGCTCAGGGTAATTCTGCAGCACCAGAGATCCAGTCCTGACACCCCCATTCACTCTCACTGCAAATCCCATGCATGGAAGAGATGAAGGAAGCAATCACCGCACAGAAAGGAACGCATTGGAGGAATGTTTGCTTCACTACGCCACATTCTCAACGTTTCGAAGCGTTGTCTCAATTGGTTTAAAGATTCAGTCGAAGTTATTGGGTTCTCAAGTAAATTTCTAAGGTCCTAGTGATACTTTTAACAATGACTCTCTCTCTCTCTCTCTCTCTCTCTCTCTCTCTCTCTCTCTCTCTCTCTCTCTCTCTCTCTCTCTCTCTCTCTCTCTCTCATCTCACTCT
>CM035189.1:17412114-17472022 GCA_020233015.1 Callinectes sapidus | reverse complement strand
ATATATATATATATATATATATACGCACACACACACAGAGAGAGAGAGAGAGAGGGGGTGGGTGGGGGTCGGGGCGGACTCTGCTACGACAGTGAATTTTTAAAAGAGTACAAGTGAGGGCGGTAGTTTCAAGAAGCAGAATGACAAATTTCATCAGCGATCTTCTCCCAGCTTTACCCGGTGAGGTATTGGTGGAAGCGAGGGGTTTCAGGATGCAGGCCGAGGACATGAGCAGGTTGGCAAGTAAACTATAATACAGGCATGTCTTGTTCTATAGACTGAGTGAAGTCACTGTCTCTGTTGACTTTCTGCCCTATTTGCAGTATATACCTGGTGTGAGAGCGTTGTCCAAGGGTTCTTGTACGTTTCTCTCCCTCATCCCAGGCCTTGACGCCCTTCCAGACCCACGCCCCTCCACCGCTGTTGCTGGGAACCCCCACTAATGCCGTGCTCAAGAAGATTTAACAGTTCAGGTAAAAGTTTCTCTACTCCTAAGGGCACGTTGTGTGTGTATGTGTGTGTGTGTGTGTTTGAGGTGAAAATGATTTGTTAAAATACATGTACGTATATAATATCTCTATGTGCAACCATGGTAATAAAACACTGATACTGAGGACAAAATTTGAATTTTACTATTCAAAATCCCACGTATGTGACTTAATTCTCAATTTTTTAATGAATATTTTTAGGGCTTATGGAGAGAAAAAAACGTATATTAATCATGAACAAGCAAATCTGGGGAAAAATGCATATTAGCTTCCCCTCGGAAGAAAAAAGAAAAAAAGAAAGATTTACGCAGCATGAGAAAATGGAGGTAGAAACAATATGATAATATATACTGAACAGTGGATAAGGAGTGTTTTCCTGTGGTTGCTGCATCGTTGCGTCATCCTACACACACTGACTCGACTTATTACCTTCCAAACCACCTCTCTCTCTCTCTCTCTCTCTCTCTCTCTCTCTCTCTCTCTCTCTCTCTCTCTCTCTCTCTTACTTTTCAGACACAACACAACAACAACAACAACAACAGTACACACAGCTGTCAATGCAATATCTACATTATCTAAGAACAACTATATAATATTTATACAACTGTAAAAGGATAAGTAGAATTATGCAACACCTTTGTTTCTAGAAAATAAGTTTGAAGAGTATGATTTTTTTCAAGTAAGACTGAATTAAGTGACCACGTGAGTAGCAGTAGTAGTAGTAGTAGTAGTAGTAGTAGTAGTAGTAGTAGTAGTAGTAGTAGTAGTAGTAGTAGTAGTAGTAGTAGTAGTACGTGCGTATGTACAAAGATAGATATTTATCGTGAATGACATCCATTTTCATAGATAACGAAGAGAGAGAGAGAGAGAGAGAGAGAGAGAGAGAGAGAGAGAGAGAGAGAGAGAGAGAGAGAGAGATTAACGAATGTGACTGCATAATCTGAGAAGGTATTTACAAGCACGATGTGAAAAGTGAGAGCCAGGAAGAAAGAGTGTGACATAGCACATAATGAAGTACGAGACACCATTACTACAGTTGTGAGCCGTGAAATACAATACGTAGCAAAATTTCCCTATAGAATATAAGGATTGGTGCGAGGGAGAACAAATATGCTTCCTGTTAATTCACTTTTCCAATCCATCCAATTCCTAGCTATTCCAATCTTAAGACTACGTTACACTCTATCAAGTTTCAGTTACCTAATACAAGAGTTATCGTTTTTCATGGTAACAAGCTTTCTTTAATACGACACTTATAGTCTTTCGTCAAGGAAAGATGTGTTAGTTCCACTAAACTGTCCACCGCCATTGCCTACATCTCTAAATGCAAGAATTATCACTTCACACACCGACACCCTCAAACTAAATTCTACTTTCTTTCAACCTTTTTCAAATTCATGCAAACCTTTAGCGAAGGAAAAATAGTAAAGAAGTGCTACATAAAACTGTTATAGTCCAACTCTCTAATGCAAGATTTATCCACTCCCACACTGACAAGTCTAAAACAAATCCGTAGACTATTTTTCTTTCCTTGGTACGACTAATACAATTCTTCAATTACCTGAATTAACTGTGCGGCTTTAAGTGCCACGTAAATATATACACATTTTTTTCCTTTTCTACATATATTTTTTCAACTTTATAAACTTACAGATTCAATTCAATCGGTGGTTGGTTGGTTACGATTTTCATTTTGTTTGCACGCACACCCCTGCTGCGATTACACTCTGTTTTAATCCACTTAGAGAAATGAAAATAAAAAAATCGAAAAATTTCACACCACCTATGATTACTACCACTCACTGTTAAGGGCACCACAACCACCACAACCACTAACGCTACCACCACCATAACCCACCACCACCAACACCACCACCACCACCAACAACAACAACAACAACAACACCAACAACAACAACGACAACAAACCATTACTACAACCACCACCAACCAACATGCACTCACCAACCAAACAAACAAACACCAAAAACCACCACCACCACCACCACCACCACCGCTAGCGCCAGTTCTGGAAACCAAGAAAATATATCAATCCTGCCCGTCCTGGTAATCCTCGCTATGTCGCTTCGGATTATTCATGTGCTAGGCTTGACCGAGGCTGCTCTTCTGATGGCCAGGGGAGGAGGAGAAGGAGGAGGGGGGAGGAGGAGGAGGAGGAGGAGGACAGGAGGGAGGGGGGAGGGAGTAGATACGGTTTAGCTCTCCGGGATGCGGGAGGGGAAGGGAAACGAGGGGAAGAGGACACACACACACACACACACACACACACACACACACACAGGGTGAGGAGGAGCAGGAGGGCGAGTAGGAGGAGGAGGAAAGGGGAGCTGTTAGTGGGAGTGAGGGAGGGAGATGGAGGATAGAGGGAGGGGTTGGCATGGAGGTGGGGCACGGAGAGAGAGAGAGAGAGGGGGGAGGGGAGAAGGGGGAGAGGTTTAGGGTTTTACGGGTGCATAAAACATGAGGGACTACGCATGGCCATTATTATAATAGCGTCCAGGAGGGGGTAAGCTAACACGTTCAAAGGAAAATGCTAAAAGTCGAGTTCAGTAGAGTCTTGCCGCGGGGGAACCACACACACAAACACACACACACAGGGGGGGGGACGGGGGAGGTCCAGGGTTGCCAGTCCAGTGTTGTGAAGGGGGAAGGGGAGATGGAGATGGGTCGGTACAAGGAAGTTAGGTTTTTATTGTATCTTTGTGATTATTATTATCATTAGTGTTATTTTTATTGCTATTATTATCATTATCATTACTATTATTATCATCATCATTGTTAATATTGTTACTGTTATTATTATTGTTTCTGTTTTGTGTTGTCATTATCTTCATGTTCTTGTCTCGCGTTTATTTACTTATTTGTTTTCAATGACGTGTATGAAAGCAATTGGACAGAAATAGCTAATGAATCACGTAAATATATCGATTGTTGGTAGAACGATGAACTCAAGGAAGAACTAGATGATCGAAATAGTATTCTCTCTCTCTCTCTCTCTCTCTCTCTCTCTCTCTCTCTCTCTCTCTCTCTCTCTCTCTCTCCAGCCTACACAACCACAACCGTCACCATCACCACCATCAACAACGAAATAACAACAACAATGATAGTAAATAAGTAAATAAGAATAATAATAATAAAAAACGGGGGACCGACTTTTGGGTCAATCCGCTGTATTTTTATCATATTCAAAGCCGCTTACGGGTGGACCAGTGCACGCGACATAAAGAGCGCTGCCTTACCGACCTCACCCCGCCCTAAACCCCGCCCCGCCCTGCCCCGCCCCGTCCCGCCCCGCCCCGCCCCGCCTCGCCCCGTCCACCAACCCCTGCCCTGCCACCACTGTCAACTCTTATCTCGCCACCACTGTGCAGCCAAGGCCCAAGAAGACACTACCACTACCACTACTACTACTACTGCTCCTGCTACTGCTGGGACTATTACTATTGCTCCAGCTGGTACTGTTGTCGCTATTGTTACCACCATTATAATAATCTATAACTACCACCACTATTACCATTACGATCTGTTGCTACTACAACTACTATTATTGTCACTACTCTCCTAACAATTCTATAACATCACCATTACAACGTTTTATCATCGCTATTACTACCACCACCACCACCACCACCACCACCACTACTACTACTACTACTACTACTACTACTACTTACTCTATACATCACCACCGCTAATTACCATCAGTATATACTATTTTCACTATCATTACTGTCACCATCATCGCTTCTGCCACACTCACCATCACTGCCTTTGTCATCACCACTGCCACTACAACACCATTAGTTACCATTATCACCACCACAACATCTGCGTAGTACTCTCTCTCTCTCTCTTTCTCTCTCTCTCTCTCTCTCGGGGGGCTGGGTGGCATCACCAGACCAGTAACTGTTTAAAAGCACTGACGGAGTAATAAGCTGAGGCATCGTTCATTCTTATTATTATCTTTGTAGATCTTGCCAACAAATTACTGCAGGAATGTTCTTATCATAAATATCAAATGCAGACGTCGATGCATAAATATTTAGTATTAGGAAATAATCCACCTCAGGACGGCGATTCAAAAGCTTCGGAGCTTCTTCACCTCCGACTTTCTTTGTCTAAAACAGCAAGGCACAAGGGAAATCTCCACGAAGTATCCTGCCATCACACTCCAACATTCGCGATGATGCCGATATTACAACACAATATACGTACTCAACATATGGTTTGGGAGCCACTCACCTAACACAGTGTTGTTAGCATTTTGAACAGTGAATGATTGGAACAGGGGATACTCACTGGTGTCGTAAATAACGATGCCACACCTAAATGACGACTCTCAAACGCTGCATCCTCTCTCCAAATAGAGCTTGTTGCAAATAGAGGCGCCCTTGAGCATATCTGTACCCTTCAATCTGGTAGCGCTTTCATTGCTACCGAGTCTAAATCCGCTCTCCAGGCAATAAGAAATCATTCTGGTACAGGCAATAGACACTTGCTCATTCACATACACAGCATACTGCACACCATACAATAAGGAGGGTATCCAACTAAGCTTCATTTGGATCCCAAGTCACAATGGGATCCGTTGGAATGGTAAGGCTGACACCGTAGCAGAGCAACTCTTCGACCTGTCACTGAAGTGGAAGTCCTAGAGAGCCTCTCCATCATAAAGAAACAGGTAGCAAAAAACATCGCCACTGCCAGACACCAAGACCATCCATACCTATGAAGTTGATACAGGATCACTCTCTGCACTCTGGTACCCCCCACGTAACTGGCCTCGAGACAATAGACATACTACCAAATCTGCCTTCAAATATACAGAAATACATTCACAGACTTCGCCTAGACTATCTTTCACCTACTAAATTAATTAATGACATAGAGCCACCAACGTGCAGCCATTGTCAAAAAACAACATCACGACCACTTCTTCACTACATCCTTGAATGTCCTAAAACAGGTAAACTCAGAAGAAATGTAAATAATTTCCCTAACCTGACAAACCCAGCATCAAGAACCACGGCAGCACTTTTACTTGCAAAAATATCATCACCAGCCTTGCAGAGCTGGTGAAGCTTCTTACTCCTCCCATAAATAAGACACAAGAATGTACACTCGACATTACGCCTCTGCAGTCCCTATATAGCCCTGCACACACACTCTGATAGAGGATGATATCTAAGAAAATAATATAGGGATATAATATTTATTTTCCTAGGCAAGGATTTTCTTTTTATTCCAAGTGTGCAAGTATCCTAAGCTAGAGAAATGGAGAAAAGGATTGAGTTATATTGACCTGATAACAGTAGAAGCAAACAACGTATACAGAAAACAACATTTCACTTCAAACATGCCCATGCCCAGAATAATTAGACGATTTGATGATGGATGCAAGAATAATACGAAAAAACATTAGTTATCCTTTCTTTCTTGTTTTCGTACACTGTTGCTAGAAAGAATATTACATTTCATGGGATACTATAGAAAATAGGACGAAAATCGGAAGAAAAAAGAATAATCGTTTTGTTGTCCTTGCCTAGATTTCCCCTCTTGCATGAAAAAAAGGGCTGTGGGGGAATTTAGTTGGAATTTTAAAGGGAGATTTCCATTATTCTGTTGACAGTGAAGAAAATCTGACGATATACCAGTGTGTGTTGAAAGTAGTCCACGTAGTAGTGTAGCCTTTCACTATTATGTACCTACAGACCCAGAAACACCACTTTGAATATCGTTACTGTGTTATACTTCGTGACATACCTACATAATGGATTTCTTGTTTCCATATAGATCATGCTGACACTGATGTAGTATTTTTTTTCTCTATATTATTTTCCGTGAACAATCTCTCTCTCTCTCTCTCTCTCTCTCTCTCTCTCTCTCTCTCTCTCTCTCTCTCTCTCTCTCTCTCTCTCTCTCTGTTTGTCTATCTATTTATCTATCTATCTATCACAATTCATTCTTATTTTCTTACATGCATAAAATCATTTCATATGATTTTCCTTCCTTTCGCACGTAATAAAAGGGTTGGAATGCAAAGCATAATAATCTATCTGTATTTTGGACTCATTGATAAGAATTCACTAGTTGTATGTAGGTTATCTTGAATGTCTAGTCTAATACGTACTGTAGACATATTATACTGTACATTGTGTCACATTCAATGATAATAATGATAATGCCACCACCACCACCACCACTACTACTACTACTACTACTACTACTACTACTACTACTACACAAAGTAATGATATTATGACGTATAATTATAAGTGTACCCTCGTTGCCTCACGGAGACCCAGACCGAGACCTTGCCTTGCCTGCTGCTGCTGCTGCTGCTGCTGGGTTGGTGGACCGTGGAAGGAAGATGTCCGATGGTAGGCACGGGACATACTCTCGGCGCACTCTTCTTTGGCTTGTGATATGATGAAGCAACAGGGTCATGAGGAGGGCAACACTGACCACAGGGGAGAGGGCTGATAACCTGGAGCAAGGGAAAAGGCTGAAAAAGTAAGTGTGGAGTGTGTTGTGGAGCAGAGAACGTATTGTGTGTGTCCTGTCTGTTGTGGTCAAGGTTATGAAAGGAAGGTGTGAGCTGCGGCCCTTCTGTTTGCATCAGGGCATGGCTGCATGTGTGTGTGTGTGTGTGTGAGTGAGAGAGAGAGAGAGAGCATTTTGTGCATAAGGTAATTGCTATGTGTGTGGGTGGGTGGGTGGGAAAAGGAACATTTGGCACATACGTATATACCCTTTCATCATACTCTCACTTCAAGACGAAACTAGGTAATCCTTTACAATACGGCCGCCTTAGTTACAAGCAAGGAACTCGTAAGTAGAATGGTCGGTGACCTTACTACAGGCACAGGGAAATTGCCTGGCAAGTGTGCAGTATGTCTGCGATAGCACTGGGAGTGTGGTAGAAACTAGAGGTGGAATTTTTTAGGTTAGGTTAGGTTTATGTTTGGTTAAGTTAATGTCCAATCGGTGATCCTTGGGGTTTATAGGGTAGATTGTTTTAGAAGAATTTGGAATATTAAATGGTAGTTGTTTGGGGAACATGGACATATTATAGATAATTATCAACAGTCCAAAATCATAATTGTTGTACCCTCATCTGTCCGATTTTGTGTGCAGCCTTTTTTGCGGCTGATCTTGCACTGTGCCACTTCACAGTTCACCGGCCCTTTCTCCCAAGAAATACTTCCCTATGTTACATATTTCTGCCTTACAGTGTACATTGCACTGTTATTCTTCAGTTTTGTCTAGAAAAAAGAGACCAAGCTTATTTCAGTTACCAACTAAAAAGTGCCTGCTTGCATACCAATAGTTTCAGTTTTATGTGGCATCACGTACACTGTGTTGCTGGATTATATGTATATGTATGTATGTATGTAATATTTGCTACTTGGCAAGCAAACTAACTTTCCACATAGACTGTAGCTGTCAAGTGACTCAGGTTGAGTTTGTCCTGTTTAAGAAATTATGCTTCTCTTGGAAATTATATTGATAGTGTTTACTGATGTAGGTGAAAACGGTTAAACTTGACACATTGTTATGTAAGTGCTTACTGCTTTTGTAGGTCATCTATCATACAAATTAATTAACGTTTTCCTTTTTTACTAGACATGTGAATGAATGTGTCCGCCGTGCAAATGCTGCACTTCAGGAGGCGGGCACACCGGGAGCCTTGTTCTCAGCAACAGCAGTGGGCGTGCGTGCCAAGCTGAGAGAGGCATGTGAACGTGTGATTTTAATGTTTCCTGGTTCTCAAGACCACCAGGTGGAGGAGACTCTATGGCGCAAGGTTTACTATCAGCCTCTGCATGCTGCAAAGGAAATGAGAAAGGTGTGTTTGTTGTTCCTTTTAATGATTTTATGTTAAGTACACTAATTTGAAAAATTAATAAAAGAGTATGGAAGAAAATTAATGATGCTGAGGTGAAATGTTACATGGGTAGGAAAGGAAAGTTATGGGAGGGAGAGAGAGAGAGATCAGCCTATCCTTAAATAATTGCTGCTATTACTGTCCATTGTGATGTATGACTTATGACACTTCCACCAGACATACCACTGTACTGAGGTATAGAGCAGGAACCATCTCAAATTAATCTAGCTCTCTCATTTATACTTGTGTTAACAATTGTTAAGTTACCATCATATATGAAGCAATCCACAGGTCTCTCTCTCTCTCTCTCTCTCTCTCTCTCTCTCTCTCTCTCTCTCTCTCTCTAAGATAGTCAGTTGACTTAAAGATGACATTGTTACTTCAGGGCAACAGTTGGAGCACTGTTGAGGTCAATTGGGTGTATAGCCACCTTTGGGATGGTGTGGCTTTTTACCACTCCCTTCTGCACTCCCTTGCTGCACATGCCTGCATTGCTGATTTCTTGCCACATCAGAGTAATGGTGAGTATTTGGTTAGGAAAGAATGCTCTCCTCTACCATATGTGAGGGTAAGGAAGTGCGTTTGTGGATTCATTTCAAGACATTTATCCCCTTCTTTTAGCTAACTATCAGACCTGCAAGGGAACTGGCAACTAAGTGGTCTTTTTATTATTGTTGCATATTGCCTTTGACCAGCCTTCCTTTCTTATCTAAAAAATGCATGACTGTGATGAATGGAGAGCAGTTGTGAATGGATGAATGGTGTTGCCTCCTTTGCTGTACAGGAACATATACAGGTACATGTACTCTCTGTCTTGGCTAGATGAGGAGGATGGATCTGGCCACCCTGTGACTGGAGACAGTGGAAACGACACAGTGGCTCGCTGCCTCACGTGTCTGGGTGACCTGACCCGCTACATGCTGGACCTGCCTTCTGCTCCACCATACCACCTCTCTGTCCGCTACTATCTCCAGGTCAGGCAAAACTTGTAGCAAGAGATGACTGGTGCTGTATATTAGTTTGCAAGGTTATCAAGAATCAATAGTGTTGTACATGTATTGTTCCATTGTGGTTGTATGAATAACCATTTAGAAGAGAAACAGTTAGATACCAAATTTTCCATGTTAAGTGAGCACTGTTTACTTGAGATATTAAGAAATTGTTTATAGATGTTAGGAAACCTGTGCTGTTTGCTGAATTATTTGTGGCTTTGTCATCTGAACCATGTACTTCTTTCTATTACAAGGCACTTCACTATCTGCCTGATGGAGGTCTGATCCACAGCAACCTTGCTACCGTCTACTCTGTAAATGATCAACCTCTGTTGGCTGTGGCACATTACCTCAGAGCGTAAGTTATCAGGCTATCTTTAATTATTTTCTTTAGTGAGGGTGGTAGACAATTATCAGGTTGACTCAAAAATACTTTACTTCTTTTATGTTTGATTACAGGTACTTCTTTTTTATGTGAGTCTGTTTTATGCATTTTTTAATTTACGCGAAGTCCAAAATCCAAACGAATTTTTAGTTTTTTGTTTTTCCACTTATAAGCAGTATTTAACTTTGACTGAAACATTGTACATCTTATATCTGCATTTTACTTCAAGATGCCACTTAAGAAAGTACATTATAACTATAGTGTTTGAACTGAATTATTCTTTGTATCAAATCAAGCAAAAAATGGTAATTAATGTATAAAAATATGAAAAACTTTTGCAGTCTTTATCAACGTCATTTCTTGGTTAGTAATAAAAAACTATCTATTGACTAGAAAGTGATGAATGTTGGTAGTTTGCCTCTCATTGCCTACTGTCTTATTTGAATTTGTGGTTGTCAACAATCAGTTTAAAAGTGAAGCCATGCTCAATGGGGGATGACTACCTTATAAACCATAAATTCTTTCAGACACTGCTGCAATATTTTATCATTTGTCCCTATGATTATTCAGAATGTTTTTAAGCAGGGTTGTATTTTCTAGGCTGACTTGTGAGAAAATTTTTGAAGGAGCTGAAGGTAATTTGAAGAGACTGCTGGGGAAGAGCCGCTCCTTTTATAGCAGCGGAGGGGAGGAGCAGACTGACCATCATAAGATGTTTCTCCACACTGTCCTTACATTGACTGGCTACTTTATCAGCAACAGATCCACTGAAGAAATAGCAAGGGTTTGTTGAGCCTTTTCTTATGTTTGTGGTGGGTAGTCTGCTGAGGATTGATATGATAAAACCTTTAAACTTTTATTGTATTCACATTGAACACATTCCCTTATGAACAATGACTGAAATGAGTGTTAATGCATTGTAAAGTGAGCAAAAAAGGATGAAACAATTGGTTGAAAATTAAAAATAAGGATGAGAATTGTGTCGCATGGGTTGTACAACAAAAACTAAAGGAAGGTAAGATGTGATGAATCATTAGAAAATATAGAATAGAGGACTAAATGAGGAAGATGTTAATGTATAAGATTTGCCTCTGTTAGGAAGTCTGTATGTTTCATTTATTTTTTTATTTTTTTATTTATTTCTTGCCTCTTTCCATTTCAGTTGTGTCAAGATGTCTTAGTTCAGCTGGGAAAAGCACTAGAGACATACGATGATGTTGACAATGAAGTCCCTGACAGATCCCCTTCCCCTCACACCTCAGCTAATGGTCATCATGCAACACTTCAGAATGGTCAAGATTCTCCTGAAAGCACACAAGAGAACATAACAACAAAGATTATTCTGACCCCAGAGGTGATGGTCATTGTGTGCACAGTGTTGTCCTTGTGCACCAAACGACTGGGAAGGCAAGGTAAAATAGAAACAGTATTCTAATTCTTTCTATAAGTGTTTTTTTGTTTTTCAGAAATATAGATTCAGTATTTTATTTATTATTGATTTATTTCATGCAATTTTTGTTTACTTCCTTTTCTTTTAAGTTTGTGGGTCATTTTTTATACAACGGAAAAATAAATTGGCTATTGAAGCAGTACTTCTTGTGTATCTGTTGTATGTGTAGAGTCTCTCTCTCTCTCTCTCTCTCTCTCTCTCTCTCTCTCTCTCTCTCTCTCTCTCTCTCTCTCTCTCTCTCTCTCTCTCTCCATACATGACTTTTTAATATTTTTCACATCTCTAGATTTTCTTGATCCCTCCACACATTTCCTTGAAGATATTTTTTCTAAGATGCAACACTTAATTGTACTACATCATGAAATCATGATTATAATCAGAATGCCTTTTTCTTAGTCTTTTCACAACTGCTTGTATAATCAGATGCTTTTTCAGGATTTTCCTGTAAAATGTGGTTGCTTGTTTCATGATCTTCCTTAAACAAGTACCTAGTAATAATGAGATTGGTTATTAATTGCAGGTTCTTCTCACACCAGCATGGCTCAGGCTCTCTTGGTGTCTGTCCTTATGACACTTATTTCTCATGTCAGCAGTCGTCTGGAGCAGCGCATCTCACTCATTGATCCCACTTGTCTTTCGAAACTCATTCCAAAAGATGAAAAGGTATGATGACATTCACTCTACGGGTCTGTTCACACTAGGTGATTCCAGCTAGATAATCACTATAGTGTTCACACTAGGCAATTCCAGCCACTGCAGAATCACCACCTTTTTTGTGTGTGTTTGTGTGTGTGTGTGAGTGTGTGAGATGAAATTTTTCAAAATAGCATGTTAAGATTTTTTATGACTAGATAATAATAGATATATTTAGATTCTGACCATTTATAAATACGGTTAACAAGCATATGATAGCTCTTTAGTATAAGTGCTATCCATTGTTAATCCTGTTGAGGTGCATTCTTTATTTTATTTCTTTTTATTGATCATTGATAATACTCCTTTGTTTATTTATCAAATAACTCGTGTCACTATCCATAATGAATACTAAAAGTCAAATATTTGAATATCACTTATGCAGATTCTCCTTATGGTATTTCTAACCAGGTGACAATATTTATCATGGCAGCTGTCATTGGCTGGAGCTGCCTTTGATATGCATTTTTAAGTCTGTCCTCTTCTCCATTTCCTTACACCTTCCCCATACATCTCATAATGCCTATTCCTTCCCTACAGTTTGTTCTTCATCTCTATCTCTCAGACAATTAATTGAATTTCCAGGAGAATGAAGAAGAAAATAAGAAGGGTATAGACACAGAAGAGACTGTAGATGAGGGCAATTCATATCCAACAATTGGTAATGGCAATACCAAAAAGACCAATCTTAAAAAGAACCAACGCACCAAAAGGCTTGCCAATTTGCGTAGGCGGCGACTGAAGGTTGGAGGAGGCGGCTCTAGCGGTAGCCAAGGTGAGTTGCACCGTGACCACTATCTCCATGCTGATTTCACTTGTTGAATATTTTGTACTAACTGTAATAAGAAATATCTTGATGTGTGTTCTAGTGTACATACCTTGAGAAACAAGTTTTGAGATTGACTGGCTTTATTTGTTATTTATATACAGGTACCTCTTGATCACGAGAGGTGCATTCTTGAAGAGGTCACAGAAGGAAAAACAATGTAAATCGAACCATACACACACACATACACATACACACACACATATATATATATATATATATATATATATATATATATATATATATATATATATATATATATATATATATATATATTGTATCTTTTTTTGTGTGTGTACCTAAGAATATTGTAATATTTTCAGATGAAGATAGTTATTCAGATGCCTCTGGAAGTGAGGAAGACAACAAAGATAATGAAGGAGAAGTTATGTCAAGTGAAGAAGAAGGAGAAGAGGAACTTGATCTTTCTCAGTTGTGTTCCTCAGAGGATGATGATTCTGATGATGTAAGTTTGAATTCCAGACAGCTACAATTTTTTTTATTAAAATGGCAGTAGGTCAGGATGATATCAGTAAAGGTCATGGTACACTGACTATAATATAATTTTCATGCCTAATGTTCATTCATGAACTTATGTGCCTCTACTGCCAGGCTTCTTGTTGTGTCCTTCAGTGTTGTCATTCCCCATGAGGTTATGGGTAAAAGTCCACCCAGACAATCCACACCATGCTTGCAGTAACTAATAAAAAAACATCAGATTTTTCAGTTCCATCTTATGTGTAATGCAAACATGTACACACTCATGGTACAACATGATCAATGCCTCTAAGAATTGTTTTATGCAATGACATAATTTTCCCCTAAAGGATGTGAAAATAGAGTCCGACCAAGAATGGGAAGGATTAACTGCAGGAGAGCATCTGGAACTTGTCAGCAAGGAGGGTATGCTGTCTGCAGTATATGTTGCCTGTGATTGGATGAAGAGGGAGGAAGAAGTGGTCCAGCTCTGTGTGAAAACTGCCAATTCCTTATGGACAGCCATAGCCAAGCTACTGAACTTGTTGCGGGTGGATCTAGAACAGCTGAAAAACAGTAAGGGGGTTTAGTATTGTATCAAGATGTGTGATTATATACATTTTGTCATGATTGTTGAAAAGGCATTTTATAAGCATATGCAATGAGGTGATTAGGTATATGGTGCTCTCTCAATTAATGTTTTCCTCCCCCCTTAGACTCAGTTGGAGTACGTAATGATGTCATAACAGTTCTCCAAGAAAAGGACCAATCTTTGGAGAATCCTCGCAGCAAACTGGAAGAGACCCTTCAGAAAACACCATTACCTGAAGATTTGATGTTGCACACCCTCATCCCAACTTTCATATCTGGAACTCACAAGTCCCTTAATCTAAAAACAATGGAAATAGTAAGCTGTTTTATTGTTGTGTTTCATTTATATATTTTAATAACATAAGCATTAGATACCTGCTGAAATAGTAATTACTCCCTCTCATGTCCAATAGACTGGCTCAGAGGGGGTTGCTATTAACATTATTAAAGCCATTGTGACCTCACTGAACATTTCCCTTTGTGTCTCACCATTTCCCCTTAAAAACACCTCTCTTTCTTCACACTAAACTATTGGCACTTAGTTACACACTCAGTCTGCTCTCATGATTCAAAATTACACCAACCTCCACACACTTTCCTCACCCTAATTTAGAATTTATTTTTGCTACAAGGACAAAGAACAATTTAATACTGATCACCCATGCACACTGGTCAGTGGCATATACATTCCCAAGATCTTTTGACATCACAGCTCAGCAGTGAAACTAGTATACCTTTCCTATACCAAAATTGAGCTATATCACTTCCCAACACTTCTACTTTTGAGAATTACTATTTTCATTTCTCTTATTTTCAGGTTATCAAGGTTGTCAGTTCAATTCATAAATGTTCTCATCTGTCCTTCAGTGTCTTCCAACAAATATAGTTATAAATTGATTGTTAGAATAAAAAAATGTGAATTATCTTATGAAATGTTTCAAAGGTTACCTATCACCTGCGAATTTGGCAGCATTATGATTATTAAAATGATCAAATAGCAGAAGATAAGTGTCTTGAAATTTCTCTTAAAATTATCAAGTCTTAGAGGTTTTTTTATTTGATGATAGCTATCTAGAACCTTATTATGCTCCAGTAACCTTTGTAATTTTTCTTTTAACAGATTTTGCTTCGTACCCGCCGCCTGAGGGACTTTGGACATGAAGTGAGTATGAGGAAAGATACACCACTGTGGTTGGATGCTGAATCTGGGCTCTATAGCTTCTCACTTGACCAAGTTGTTTGTGAAGAAAAGGACAAGAACAAGAAAAATGATTTGGTAAGAAATTATCACAATACTTTTTAAAAACAGCAAATTTTAAATTTAAAACAATGGAAGCTTTCTCACTCCAAGAAAGAGACATACAGTAATTGCTAACTATGTTCCAGTTGTAATTCCCTTGTAAGGAGTTGAAAATATCATACGTTTTACAAAATTACTTTGCTGCCAGTGTCATTTCTAAGGGGTTTGTATTACAGTGAGTCCTCCTTATACAGTAATTCTTCATCCAGTAAATTCACAGTTATGGTATTACTTTGCTGCCAGTGTCATTTCTAAGGGATTTGTATTACAGTGAGTCCTCCTTATATGGTAATTCTTTATCCGGTAAATTCACAGTTATGGTATTTGGTAATGTACCATGTACCATTTAATGAGGACTTACTGTATTAATTTCACAGGCTAAACTTTGCTTTTTAAGCTTTAAATTCAACATATAGTGTTAGATTCTTATGCAGTGTTGAAATACTTGATTTAAAGGGAATCACAAGTCAAGAATTGTCATCATCACCAACTGAAGAAGATTTGCTGTCAGTTCCACCATCCAAGAGAGATTCACGACGCCTGGCAGGCATGCAGTCTCTCACAGCTCAGTGGTTGCAGCATGAGGTTCGCAGCTTAGAAGAGAGGACAAGGAGAGTGACACTTGGTCTCTATTTAGTTCCTGATGCCTCTGTACTTATCAACCACCTCCAAGCCATCCAGCTATTGCTGTCAAAACCTACACATATGATCATTATACCACAAGCAGGTATGTAAAATTAATTGAATTAATTGAAAACCATTTTATTTTTACTCTACTATCTCTGATGAAATCTTTATCAATGCATTCCACATATATCACTCATGCTTATCTTATTGATGTATTTCATTTATTACTGGAACTCCTTTTTTCAGTTATTGGTCTGCTAGACCAACAAAAGAGAGACAGTCTCGGTGCCCGAAGTGCCATCCGCTGGCTAGAAATCAAGTTTCGTCATGGCTCACGATTCATCAGATCTCAGCGGCCACATGAGCGTACTCACCTCCCACTCATCAAATATCCAAAACGGAAGGATAAGGAAGCTTGGTAAGTTACAAGAAGTTCTGAGTATAACATGCAGTGCTCTAGAATATTCTTATCTAATACTTTTCAATATTGCTGAGACATGAAGAGTTTGTATTTCTTGTTTTATAATGAGAAGGATGAGCGTAAATGATTAGTTCAGTAGGTGACATAAATCTGTATAATGTAGGTACAGCCTTTAGTTTTAATGTTTTTACTTTTTACAGGGAATGGTACCAAATTGTGGAATGTTGCAATTATCTCAGTGCACAAGTACAGCAGAATTCTAACACTGTAAAGACAGCTACTGTGACTCTGTTAACTGGAGAGAAACACCTTAGTAGTCCCACCTTCTCCCACTCTGGCCTCACTCAAGCTGCAGGTGTGTGTGTGTGTGTGTGTATGTGTGGGTGGGCAGGTGTGTTTGTGTGGGTGTGGGGGTGGGTGGGTAGGTGTGTTTGTGTGTGTAAATGTGCTACATATTGAAGAAAATATGGAAGAAAATTCTAAATATCTTACAAAATGTTTAACCATTTTCTCATGATATTGTTTCAAATTACCAGGGGCAGTACTGGAGCACATTGAAGAGTTTATGAGCAAATGGCAAACTTCAACTAAAGGACACAGCTGAAGGCAGAGCAGTGGAAAACCAAAAGTTGACAAGTAAGCAGACAAGTTAACTTTTATTGAAATAGTGCTGCCATGGGTCCCAAAGAGATGAGTAATTCAACTAAGCCTAAAAGGAAAGCAGTGAGAACTGGAAAATATAAATAGGCAGTACTAGGTACTTACACAGTGGCTTCTGGCAATAATTAGTGCCGTATAATGATTTTATACCAAAATTCTGAATGGATCAGTATCCTTATTTGGTATTTGGTATAAAACTGATAATGCATTCGTAAAATATGTACCTACATGTGAAATTTGCATACACATTTGCATCTGTTACTCTGAATCTTGACATCTGATACATCTCTATTAATTATAAGTTATTCATATACCTAATACATGAGTGTCCTTTTTCCTTTTTATCTTCCTGGTGTGAAGAACATTCCTAAATTCTTTTCTACCCTGTATATGATTACTTCATGTGTAATAAATTATAACATGTTACTTTTTTCAGGTCTATGAAAACCAGCTGTCCCCGAGCATCAATCCAGCTCTGAACACAGGTCCATGGCACACTGCTGACCTGTGGTGCCATCAATCAAACCTGTGGTAATGCTTGTCCTACATCATGGACAGTAACACCAAAGTAGGCACATGAAGAGCCTAAGGTCTAAGGGTTTGAACAGAATGCAATATTCTGAATCATTACTTTGATAATCTCTTCAATAAGTTCCAAACGTTCATTGCCAGCTAAGTTTCTTACAGATTTTATGATGCAGCATATAAATCTGCAATTCACATTGGCATTAAGCAGAATGATGAGATTTTCATTATATATATATATATATATATATATATATATATATATATATATATATATATATATATATATATATATATGCCACAAACATGGTATGTACCATTTTGAGTCACCTTGATTGGTACTTAGAATGTTCTATGATACATTTAGTTACTTCAGGTTTTTTAGTCACTGGAAAATGTCTAATAACTTTGTTCTAATAATTATACACAGGAGTAATGCAAAATTTACATTTTGTTTGTGTAAACTGGAACTGTTTGAGTTTCATTCAAATAAAGCTGTGAAAAGTATGTTGCTTATTTGTTAAATACATACAACCAAGAATTGCAGTGTGTCAGCTTTGGTACCTACTTGAGTGGAAGGCATCAAGGACAGTTGATGTAGTGATATACTGAACCTACACAATAATAAGAAGCCCTAGTCTTATTTCACAATCTGATCATGAAGTGGGAGAAGATTTCCGTCTGTTTGAGCAGGTAGTCATAACGCTTGGCTCGGTCGCTCTCCATCTTGTTCTCGTACTGCCGCCCCCCCCCCCCCCCCCCCCCGGCCTTGCTGGAGGAGGACTCGTTCTGTGGGTGTATGGAGGGGTTAGGTTAGGTGAGGTGAGGTGGTGGTGGTGGTGGTGGTAGAGTTGTACATAACACCACAATCTTTGTATTAAGTCAGGTTAGGTTATAATGCAGCCATATTTTGTAAAGGGGACTGGCAAATTAGTGTTTTGTTGTTATTTTGTTGCCATTGACCAGCTTCCAAACTCTTGCATTACAAAAAAATGTATATGAAAATCTCCCATTTAGAAAAAAAAAAAAAATCCTACATTAACATTACTAAAATAACCAGGGGGGGGGGAGGCGTGGGGGGGTCAAATCCAGTCCTGAGGTGATGCTGCTGCTGCTCTATGCATCTCCCCGCGTCCAGCAAACTAGGTAAATCTTCAAAAATAATGTTGATGTTTAAGGTGTTTTTATATTAATTTTTCCATTGTTTATCTCTATTGTTTGCATAACTTACTTGATTTCTTAGCGCATCTACTGTGTGAATAGCAAATTAGCAAGATACGACTACTGTCTGGACCTGACATCAAAGACAAACTATGTGCTGTGGCAGCGTAGCTAACTGCGTTCTCCACCCATGAAAAAGACTTTAAGGGGTCCCACTTGCGGCGCGGTGGGAGGGAGGCGGGACTGAGGCGGTAGACGATTACTGGCAGCCACGGAATTCGGCTCTGGCTGGTCCCGATTACTGGCGAATCCCGCGCGCTACTAGACGAACACTTTAGATCCGCGAGGAACCCAGCAGAGACGAATACTGGCAGCGGGATTCGTTCGCCTGTTGGCTGGCAGCAGTAGAATCTACCCAGTAGTTGTTTGGCGGATCCGGATCTGATTACTTGCTATAAGTAATCAGATCCATCTCGCCTTCGCGGATCCGTGGATTCGGGTCCAGTAATCGGGTCTCGCCCACCCCTAGTCTTCAGTGAACTTCAGACACGGGACGGAGTAGGTGTGTGCTTCGCTGCTGAAAAAAAAAAAAAAAAAATAGATAAACGGGTGGGTTGTTAGAAAGGTGCTGTACCAGTGAAAAGTGAAAGGTCAAGTATAGGAGCTGTGCAGGTGAGCTGGCCAATCTGCAGTACCTACATTACTAGCATTATTCAGGTTAAAGTTTGTCAAGACATGCATGCGGCATACTGGTTTTATTCCTACCACTGAAGTGTACTATGTAAATGAATATTATGAAGCTTTATCGTATTACTTTTATTTAGGTGATTATTTGGAATTGAACCTGCTTAACTTCAGGCAGGAGGATGAAATACCCGATGAAAGGCCAAGGAATGGAGACCGCTCTTCCTGCAAACTTACCCGCAGTGGTAGTGGTGGTGCTGCTGCAGTGATTGGAGTCACCCAACAGAGATTCCTTAGTACAAGTTGTAGTGTGTTGATCTTCAAGGTAAGCTACTCCAGTTGATAAAGGTGTTGTCATTACGAAGTGTGCATTCTTTACTACTTCACCAGTCTCAAGTTGGCTTTTCATACCCTTCCCTTCTGTCAGAACTTTCCATAACGAGTGATTTGAACCACATTAATTTTAATGGGTAGGTTAGGTTAGCCAGCTTGAGACTGGTGAAGTAGTAAAAACAAACAAACAAAAAAAGATGAGACTAGTGTAATTGTAAAACTCTACCCATTTTTCTTCTTTTATAGAGTAAGATTGCATGTTGTAAATAAGACAAGGTACTCTACTTATTAATTTTGTCAGCTCAACTAATGAAACCAAGCATTATCTAATCTATCCTAGGTTAGGTTAGCTAATTTACACGTCCTTCCTTCCTATGTTTACCAATCAATCCCTCAGCTATTGCGAGAAATTGGTCCCTTAACATCGCTGCAATACCTAAAAATGCAATAGCCATTGTTAAGAAGTAATGGGAAAAAAATTGGTCCTGTCCCATCAGAGTGGCACCTTGTTTTCCCCAAAACTCATCAAAATTCATAGATATCATTCACATTTTTTTGAGAGTATAAAGTAAACACAGACATGAAATGCATAAAACAAAAAAACAGGCATAGCAAAAGACTTATTTACTTCGGTGTGAAACTCCCGAGTCCAGATGAAGATTAAACAGGCCTCCCCCGGGTCCCTGCCTCCCTTTCATGCACTAAATACAGGCAGAGATCGCATAGTATTCCCCCCCTCCCTGTTGAATATATCTTCATTAGTAAATAAGTTTGCCCGTGACCAGAGTAGAAGGCCACATTGACTGGGGTGGTAGGTAGGAAGTGACCAGGGTTGGGGGCTAGAGTAAGCCAGGCAACTAGGGGCTGGAGTGACTTGAAAGCCGTTCACAAGTCGCAATAGAGAGAGGTGTTCCCGGTGGAGAAGTCGGCGGGAAGGCGGCGTCGGCCGCCACGTGTGTTTGTGTTCGAATTGAGAGGCCACGTTCGGATTGGAGGTGAAAATTTGTTTGCCAAATATGTTCGGACTGGGAAGTGTTCAAGTCAAACGGTGTTTGAATCAAGAGGTACCACTGTTCATCATATTGTTTTTAAACTATTTTCTGAATTACCTTTACTCTTCTCCCTTTCATAGCATGATGTCTGCAAAACCTGAGCAGTTGACAGATCTTCCATGGCAAGACATCATCTTTCAACACATATTTCCCCACCTTTCTGTGGCAGAACTGTGTCGACTCTGTGCAGTCTCCAGAACCTTTCAGAAAGTTTCAAATGAATATTTTTGTACTTGTAGACAATTGGATTTTTCTAACTACAATATGACTGATAATGACTTTCAAAGGGTAAGTTACTTCTGATTTTCAAAATGTAATTCATACATGGAATATCTTGCTATATGATCTTGTGATCAGATTTTCATTGTATGTAACATAAAAATACAGCAGTTAAAGTTTATGGGAATTTGTTCAAAGAAATATATAAGCTAAGAATATGAAATATGCTTCATAAGTATAGGGGGATTCCACTCACACAGCCCTCTTTAGTGTGCAATCCAAAGCTTTTTTTTTTTTTTTTTTTTTTCAAATCCTCCTTTAACTGACTAACTAACTGTCTTCAGTCCCTTTCTCAATGCTGCAATGTTATATCTCCATTTTCCAATGCTATTTCTATGTCAACTTCCTCTTCCCCCATAGCCTTGCTGTACAAGCCTTTCTTCATTCTTGCATCCCTTTTTTTCCTTATTTTTCTTGCTCTTTTTTTCTTTTTTCTTCTTCTTCTTCTTATTATTATTATTTATTATTTTTATTATTATTATTATTATTATTATTATTATTATTATTATTATTATTATTATTATTATTATTATTCCCTTGCTGGCCCACTTCCTATATTATGAAAAAAACATACATGTTTGATATATTTGTGTATTTATTCATTTACTTTTCGAAGTATGTATTATTTTTCAGATAACCTCTCAGTGTAAAAATCTTCATTGGTTATCAGCTGCTGGGTGTTCATGGCTCAGTGATGCTCCTCTTATGATTGTCTTCAAGCAGAACAAAAACTTGGTGCATGTAGATCTCAGCAAATGTGATAACCTTAGTGGAGGAGCTCTGCAGGTATTTTTAATGTATTTTTCACTCACTTTTCCTTTGCTTTAGTACATTAGTATGTAAGCTAATGCTTCATTAGCATCATTGATGTTCAGGGTGAGTTAAAGTCAGAGAAAATAGGAGGATAGTATGATGTGTGTGTGTGTGTGTGTGTGTGTGTGTATTTACATAGTCATATTTTACATGAGGGGAATTAGGTAAGTTTGTATTGTCCCATCTCTGTATGTATCTCAAATAATTATCCAATTTAATCTTAAAATTGCTGTTGCACATACATACCAATTCCTTATTTAGACCATTCCATATATACACCATTCTGTGTGAGCCATAGGGATCAACACATAACTTGTAACCAGCTCTCTTGGTATCAGTGATAGAATTAAAGTAGCCCAAGACAATGTGAGCAGCACAACAGGGACAGTGGTATAGTACAGAGTCAAGTTTGATGTAGAACATCTTCTCTTCTGTTGTACACATCTTGGTTGGAGCATACACTGCAACAATAAACATGAATTCTAGACCATGCTTCAACCTTAATCGCAATATACGCTTATCAACTGGAATAACCTCTACAGTGGATGGTTACAGTCTGCTGGAGATGCCAGTGGTTACCTCCTTGACATGGTGACCATTGCTCATGCTGGACAAGTAGTAAGTAAAACCTTTGCTACTGGTCTCATCACTGCCAAGCCTCCTTATCTCTGAGAGCCCCACTATATCAACGCTGAGCTTACTGAGCTCATTTGATAGAAGAGGTAATGGATGTTCCTCTGAGAAGCTCAGGATGTTCCAGGACCCCACATGTAGACCCCACCAAAGCTTTATCCCAGGAATGGTCCGATGGGCAGATGCCAGATCTGCAACCTCACTGGGATCTCCACAGTTAAAAACTGTGTGAGGGAGTCCTCCTATCCCTCTCAGGATGCAGAGATCCTGCAGGTTTTGCCTTGCACCCGTCATTTGGTCATGTAGGTCCTTCTGTGGCATCAGTTGGGTCTGCACAGTCAGATCTCCAAGCAGAAATGAGTCAGTGTCATGGCTAGAGGCTTGCCTGCACCCAGAGCCTTGATCCTGACCTCTATTTCTAAAACTGGTGGTGGCCATGGAAGTGTTTTACATGGAGGGGTTGCAAGCCCCACCCCAACCAACTAGGTCAGCCATTGACAGGAACAATGGTATCCCCAAGAGAAGATCCCTGGCTGCCCCAAAAGATAGAATTGAGCAGCAAAGACAGCAGAAACAGAAGGGGACCAAGCCATTGGAGGTAGAGGGCACTTACTCCTCTTAAATGTGTGACTCTCAAAATATCTACCAGCATGTGTCTTAACAAGTTTACATCATCTATCTATTCCAGGTTCTGGCAGTCAGGTGTAAGAAGCTGAAGTCATTGCTGGTAGAGGACTGTCCATGCTTTACTGGTGGAAGTCTGCAGGTTCTGATATTGCATCAAGTATGTATCCAAATATATCCTCTTTATAATTAATAATAAAGACCACATCTCCCAATAAAGTTACAGGCCAGACAGTATCATAGCTAAATCCAGTCATGTTGTGGAATATTTTTTGAAATGTGTGTAGGCCTCATATTGCCAGGTTATCTTACCTGGGTTTAGTTGTATGTGAGTATTTTAAACAGTCTATGAAGTTGAATATTTGAAAAATACCCCTACACTTCTCATGTTTTTTGAGTGAATGAAAATACCAAACTTTTTCCATCATTGCCTGATCTTGATAGAAACACCTACATATTTATTCATATTGATGTTATTTTCAGACAGAACTCTGCTATATAAATCTCAGTGGCTGTTGGAGTATAGAGGACCAAGACCTTTCACAGTTTTTCCAAAAATTTACCAAGTTAAAAGAAGTGAGACTAAATCGAGTGGAACATGTTACTGATGCCAGCCTTTACCATCTTGCCTCAAACTGTAATAATCTGGAGATATTAGAATTATCGGGTTGTTGGAGAATCACAGACAAAGGAATTAAGAAGGTAAAGGAAGCAGAAAATTTTTGTATTAAGAGAATTTAAGAATTCATAGCTTTATCCAAAAAAATTATGTTGCTGCCTTCCATACTTAGGTTCCAACCAACGTCATCTGGAAAGCATCACAAATGGACATGTCAGACAAGTTTTCCAAAAATCCGGCCATGTGACATTAGAGGAATGGTTCTCCTTCTGGATTTTGTTGAAACCTTTGCAACAGCTCCATAGTGCAGTCTTGTGTATGTTTCTCTTTGCAGTCTACTTTTCTTCCAAAAGCTGTTTTGATTTTGTTGTTTCAAAGTTAGTGGTTGTTGGAACAAGGGATCACCTCACTCTAATCCCAGCCATGTACATCACATAGCACCTGCATACAAGTTTTATTTACCTGAAGTGGCTTGGTTCAAGAAAAAGGGAATAGAAAGACAAGAAGGATAAGAGAAGAGAATAATGGAGATGATGAGTGGATGTGTAGAAAATGAAATTATCATTGAGCTTCCTTTTGACAACAGTAACATGGAAACAACAAAAGGTGTATAATTTTTGGAAAAAATAAATGCATAATATATATATATATATATATATATATATATATATATATATATATATATATATATATATATATATATATATATATATATGAGAGAGAGAAACAGGAAAGAGCAGATAAATAAAATAACAAGAGTGTATCAGGGAGTTGTGTCATTGCAAAGGTTTAAGCTTCCAATGTACAACAACCAGAATCAGCAGGTCTTAGTATTACGTGATAACCCATGGAAGGTTATGCTGAGTTTGGTCTGCCATCACTTGCTTGTATCAATCAGATGCTGAAATAGCACTTCCAAAAATCACCTTTTGAACTTTTGATTGAATATTTTGTTGCCTCTATATGCAGAATTTTATTTAAGAATGCCAAATTACAGGTATTCCATTAAATAAAGATAGGTTAACCACTTCATTATTATTATTGTTATTGCTAATCTATATTTTTAAATGGCAGATTGTGGATGCTTGTTCAACATTGAAAAGTCTAAGTGTGAAAAGCTGTCCAAATATTCCTGAGCAGTACCTGTGTTGCCTCTGTACAAGAGGTATCAAAATTACATCAAATTACACATTGGCAGACATGATCAAGAGAAGAAAGTATGTTGATCGACTTCATATCAACATACAAATCTAGGAGTCTTCTTGGGTAATACCTATTTATAGATGTCAATAATGATTATCCTTGAATAATGCACGGTAACATATATTTATCTTATTCACTTACCATTTTAATTTTGTGGCATAAACCATGGACTTTCTGCTCCCATTACAGAATTCAACACATCCTGAGCAGACCATTAATTTACAGAAATGGAGAAGGCAGGATTGCTGGCTTTCTGATCCTCTTGGAAAGCAATGGTAAAAAAAAAGCCCATCTGTTACTTTTTAGTGATGAGTTGAATTCTAATCAGTTTGGGTTTAGTATACGCAAATTAACTATTACTGTGAAGAGCTGCTTGCACCATTCCTGGGAAAAGTTTGACATTATTGAGGTCTTTACTTTTCAGTGGGATTGGGTGACTTATGAATGCAAGAATGAAAATTGCCTGAAAGAGAAAAAGGTCCAATTGACTATTAATAGAGGTGTGATGATGCTGAGCAGTTTTCAGAAGGCTACCATCCAGATAAGTAATCCTCATAATTTCAGAACAAATTCCATTGTAATCGCAGGTCAATCAGTGCAAAGAATGCATCAGCCAATTACTTATTTAGTATCAGTGATATTACTATTTTTATTTCACTTCGTGATCATCATTAACCTGTTAGCTGCATCACCCTAATTTCTGAACCCACTGTGGTGTGTAATTTTTACCCCTTAAAAACACTTTTTTCTCTTATGATATGAAAGAACATGTTAAAATACTCAGGTAAAGCAAATATGAGTTCTGTATTTCTCTTTGTTTAGTTGTGGCGATGATTTCAAGTTTGGTGCTCATTTTTTTTACCCTCCCCACAAAATGAAATTTTCTCATATGATCTGGAAGGACACATTAAAATATGGATGTACACCAAATATGAGCCCAATATTTAGCTTTGTTTAGCTATGTGATGATTTCAAGTTGGCATGAAAAACTGCACATTTCAGCCCTCATGGCACAGATCAATTATGTCTATCCTCCATGCTTACAAAGAACGAAGTGAAATAAGTGCACGTGTGCAACCTATGAACTGCCAAACATCATCATATAATGGGCACCAGGTGTTGTGATTCATTCAAAATAACTAATGCTGCAAATTCTGGAAGTTGCATCACAGCTAAGAGTTAACTGAAAGCTCACCGGAAAAATTTTGTATAATTTTTAAAGCTATAGAACAATTTATAAGAAAAATATTTTTATAGTGATTGTCATCACATGTAATATTGACATTGTTATGCTCCTGAATCATTTAAAGAAATTTTGACAAACTTTTAGCACTCGTTTAATTTGGTGCAAGCAGTTCTGAAGCAGGACACCTCAGGAACATGCTAGATAGTTAGTTACCAGTTTGATGCCTTGAAAGAGTATTTTTCTTAGTGTATTTAATCAAATGAGTCAAACAGTGTGTTTAGGAAAGCACATATATCACCATTAGTGCAACAATATCAGAGAAAGCACATACTAACATTGTAGGGATGTTAATAATTACAATTAATAGATTTTTATAGTTTTATTGAACATTCAACTTGAACAACAGTTGTATTTAATGGTTTCTAAAATATGCACCACATGGGCACATAATTCATGTTGACAGATCAATACAAAACATAGATTGTGAAAATGTAATTGTTTACTACATAATGGCATTCTCTTAAAGAAACTCCATTTCTCTTTCAATGCCGACAAATTTCAATTGTTCTGTTGGTCCATATCTGCAAAAAAGAATTGTGGTTATAAGATCATTTTTAAAATGTAAGACAACTTGACTTACTCTGCAATAGGTCAGTATTTAATGAGGCACCACAAAACACTGTAGGTCATATTAAGAAAAGCACAAATAATGTCCTGCTTTGTTTTTCAGATAACTAAATACAGGAAATTGTTGTTTTCTGTGATTTTGGACAAAAACAACATATATATTCAAATAGGAATGCACATAATTTATTGGCTCATTGTTTGTTGTGTGCCGTGGTGTGGTGAGTCGAAGATGGCATCTGCTACTATAATGGTGCACAGTTTCTGACTCACCACACCATGTCATTCAGGGAACATTTGTCATCTATAATAAGCCAGTAAACTCATTCCTAATTGATATATATATATATATATATATATATATATATATATATATATATATATATATATATATATTATATATATATATATATATATATATATATATATATATATATATATATATATATATATATATATATATATATATATATATATATATATATATATTATATAATATTCAATTAGGAATGAGTTTACTGGCTTATTATAGATGACAAACCAAGGTTCCTCTGTATTTGTGTGACTACAATTTTTCCTTTATATAATAGTATAAAATTTAAATATGATAATTTCCATTCAACTGAAGAAATTACTATTAGGGAAAAATAACATACCTGTAATCAAAGAAGAGTTCTTCCCCTGATTGAATGTGTCTCTTGGCAAATATTCCTATACGATGGTCACCATTCACCATCATAACTTTGGCATAGCAGTTAGGGTTGATTGAATGGTTGGCAAACCGAATCTTGTTTCCTTTTCGAGTTGCATCCACAACAAAATCTGAAATGGAGACATGAGTTGCAAGACTATTCATCGAAAGACTGTTTAAAAGCAAACTTCACACACACACACACACACACACACACACAAACACACACACACACACACACACACACACACACACACACACACTGATGAAGATTAGGTTCAGTTCAAAAGTAGCTGAGACAGTATTGGCAGACATGGAAATTAGTAAAGGTGGATGGAATAAAAAATATCTGGGTAGGAAGATATTTAGATGAAGAGAGAAGCAAAGTTAATAATTTGAGGAAAAAACCAAGCAGCATCTGCAGGAAGAGAAGAGTTTTGTGTGGAGGGTAAGTGACATGAGTCAAGAAATGGTGGCTGAAGGAAGACATTGGAGAGCAACAGGGATAAAAGCAAGATGTGAGTGTAGTGACAAAGAGGGAAATGTTCTGGGAGTTATGTATACAATTGTGGATAGTTTAATCTCAAGCCTACTAAGGATAAAGGACTATATGAGAGAATAAAGTAGATATCCTATGTTTAACAGACAAATTTAAAGGATATACGATTGAATTTCCATAAGAAATCTAACTTTTGGGGAAGGAACAATAGAAAAAATGTAGGAGGAAAGACACTACTAGTAAAACAGAACATCCAAGTAGACGAGGTGGATAATGGAGAAGACAGTGGAGATTATAACCATTGTGATAAAGGATATAAGAGATGAATGGAGAAAGATCATCGTAGCTTTTGTCTCCAATGTCACTCACTGACTTTGCATTTATGGTATTATTTCAATGGGTACAAAAGAGCATATTATGGCTACAAAGCTGCTCCACCCTCACACTTCCAGCCTAAATATATATATATATATATATATATATATATATATATATATATATATATATATATATATATATATATATATATTTTACAAGTAAATGAATGACAAATCTTTTTTCTTAACCACAAAGCAATGAATAATAAAGTTCAAATAAAAACATCATCATTTTAGGCTCATAATTGTGCACTCAGGGATTGACTGGAAAATCCTTATTGCTCAGTGCACCGGTTAATTCAGTTTACGTATTGTACAAATCATAAAAGTCCATCCTCCACTCTTTTTAATTCTCCATTCTCAGCAATTAACAAAACAAACAGCCCATACAACTTTAGAACTCATTTTCAGCAATCAGGATGAGAGAGAGAAAGAGGATTTTTGGATAGTATAACTCCTCAATTATTGTCTGTGCAAGTCTTAGAAAGAAAAGTTGCAGCAGTTCTAAGATCCTAATGAGAGAAATGATCTACCTACACAAATTGTGCTCAGCAATACAAACTATTTTTACATATGAGTATTTTCAGGTAGTCAAGGAGCACATTAGCATCATAAACAGTGAACTCAGGGTCTTAAACTTAGACAACTTACCATTATTGAGATTGAACAGAAAGGAGCACATGTACTTGTCATATACTTTCCCACGACGATCAGCTTCATCTTGGGAGATTATTTCACCACAGTATTCTGATATGAATTCATTCTTCTGAGCAGAACCCTTGAGATAAATACCCCAGCCTGCTACGTCAGATGGAGCCATGAGGAGGTGTTTATCTGTAGAGGTAAAATAATAAAACTTCATCACATTACATAAAACCAAGTTTCAATGATTTATCCATATCACTCAATTTTTTTAATTTCTCTCCAGCGTTGACTAAATGTATAATGTCTTACAGTTATGCCGGCAGTATTCATGCATAAATATTCCAAGACTGAGTATTATGACTAAACATGTTAATTATGGCTTCATTCAAATGTTAATTTGGACATGGAAAACTAGTTCGTAATGCACATGACTACTACCACTAAAATAATAATAATGTCATTATTATTTGCTAATTTTATTTTCATGGTTTGATGCAGCAAACTGAATCTAGAATATTTCAGACAAAACTGAACTAAAACTGAAATTACAGAACCATAAAAGCAAGACAAAACCTGACAATGCAATGCAGCAACGGCTCACTTATGTAAATCTAAAATATGCATTTTTAAAAAATAGTAATAAAATGATAATAAACAGATTGATCTATAATTCGATCATTTCAAAAGCTTAGCTAGATACTAAGCCTGGGGACTTTAAGCAATGAAAACTTACGTAATCCTCTCTGAACAGAAACATTCTTGCAGGTAATTTTGTTGATGGAGAATTCATGGGCTCCACAGGTAACACAGAGGTCAGGATCACACTCCCGCACAGCCAGAAAACACGGACACTGCTTAGTGTTACAGGATGCTTTGCATCTACATCCAGGAAACCGGTTCTGACCTGAAGAAAATAATTAATGCATGATCTTATAACTTTTTACTAAATAACATTCTTAGAACAAATATATTTCACATTCACATGTCCAAAGCATCTTATCAAAAACATCAATGATATTTAGGTTTTGGCTGTTTCCTCTACTTTTCCAGTCTCTCTCAATCAAGACTAGCATTTCCTTGCTATTTTCAAGAAGTTAGATCCAAGTTTACAATAAAATTCTAACAACTTCAGCCACCTTAAAAAATGACTACTGTATAAATTAATTAATGATATACTCACAGTCTGGACTGCAGTTACAGAATTTTTCACAGAAGTTCTGTGTCATAACACAAGCACAATTTTGGTCACAAGGCTGGTTTGGATGGTCACAAGGGGAATAGTTGTACACATGATTGCTTGAAGAATCTTTCTTCAGCTGTTAAAAATAACAAAATAATATTAATAGTAACAATATAATTAATGATATTATAATTAATAATAATTATTATTCACTACAGATAAGTATTTCCCAAACTGAGGGAAATTTAAAGCTACCAAGGGGAAATAATTACACTGCCTACTAGCCATAGAAAAAAATCTAAGATAGATTTTTTGAAGTCAGAGAGAGAGAGAGAGAGAGAGCGCACCTGTTGTAGATGGATGGCACTGTATCTACCAGGTTTGGCTCTCATTTAAAAACATAGTTTATTATACTATAGATTAAAAGTTTTCTGTAGTGTTCTTGTTATTAGATTTTGAGACCTCTCTGTAGCACTATTTTAGTCATATAAACACATGTGACTTAAAAAATAAACAATTAAAAAATTGCAAATACATAATTAAATTTTACCTGAATTTTTCTACAATGCATGGACCAGAGACGATGCTTTTTCTTCTTTTTCCTTGGTGGTGTGTTATCCTTGATACTTGCATCTGCTGGGAGGTCTGTTGCTTCTTTTTGTGCAAAGTAATATACCTGAAAAGATTTTATTATACCATATACTAATTATGAATACTAAAAGATAGAACAAAGCAACTACAGGAGAATTTCAATATTTCTGCACACAAATGGGAAGAAGCACAAACTAAATCAAGTAAGAAAAATAAGACTTCCAAAAATTAATAAAAAATAGGTAATGAACACCTTCCCACTCAGAAATATAACCAACAATATACACAGGTGGTGAGCAATTTGTCTTTATTACTTACTTTATTCCATAAATCTGTCTTTTATATGATTTGGCACCACTTTATTACAAGAATTACAGTAATCTTATATAATAAAACATAGTCTGTTGTGTGTGTGTTTTTTGACAGAAGAAATAATTAACTGATTGTGATGAAATTGGGTAAATGCCCCTCCTCGATACAGTAAGTGACATAGGATATGTAATAAACTGACATGCACACACACAAAATGCTGAGTTCACCCCATAGGGAAAGTCTGGCTGGGTAACCAGCAAGTGACCATGGTGAATTACACATGCATTAAAAAAGAGCCGCATGCAAATCAGAAAATGCACTTCACTAAGCTTACCTGTTGACATGTTTTTGTGAGAATTGCTTGAGCAATGGCACAATAATTATTGAGAAACACTTTGTGCAGGACTCTGAACATGGAGGCTTCAGAGCCTAACCACGTTCCTAAGTTGCAAGGATCAGTTGTGTCCATTAATTTTTCCACAAGGCTATCAGGGCTTACAGGCTTGGTATAGGCATACTTGTTGTTTGTGCGTACAATGTCACTATCTCCACCTAGTAAGCGCTTATTATGTACACTTCCTAAAGTGCCATTGCCATTCACAAGTACCGAGGTTTTACAGTCAAAATCAACACCTGAAAGAAACCAGCAATTACATTAATCAAAACCAACACGAAAAAAATGGCAAAACAATTACATTAATCTAAAAACTTGAAATTCCCACCAAAGACATAAATAAAATAAAGGACCTAAAAGAAATATAAAGAAAAATCCAATTTTTAACTATTCAAATAGTAGCCAAACTAATCCTTTCAACGCCACCACATTTTTTTCAATATTCTCATTGCCTGAATGCCAAGGGCTTCTGCACCATAATTTTCACAGAGTAAAAAGTTTTTTTCCAGATAGCTTCTCCATAAACTTGTCCAGTCTTCTTAAGGTTTGATTGTTTGTGTGTGCTTGTGCAAAAGCTGCTGTTTGGGTGGCACAAAGGAACTCAAGTGAGATATCTGTTGGCCACTCAATGAATTATCTTATATATATGAAAAAAAATGTAAATAAAAAATTTGTTTGGATTTTGGACATGTAAATTAGAAAAAGAAAAAAAGAAAAAAAAATGTGTATGTAAAAAATATAGGTATCTGTAGGTGTACCTATGTTTCATTAAGGGATTCCCATATACTAATAGCTTAATGGAATTTACATGATTCACAAAATTTCTGGAAATTGAAATATTAAGTAAACCTTTAACATTTAAAAAGCAACTGAATACAAAAATAATCAAGATCCTTACACGGCAGTGTCTTCTCCAACTTCCGACTGTTCATCCGCATGCTGTCATTGCTATCCTCCGAGCTGGCTTCATTCCCTGAGTCGACGGAAGCATGTTTGCGAATCTTCCGTGGTTTACCCTCGTTGGAAGATTCATTTTCATCCCTCAATTTTTCTGATGATAAGGATGAGGCAGCAAATGCCATCTTTTCCCTAGCATCTGGCTGTTTGGACAACAGAAAAGTTATCTTTAAAAGGTTGTGACAAACATCTCAATCATTGGTCTGTAAGTTCAAAGAGCATTATCGCTAATTAAGTTGACTGCAATTTCTTTAATGTTATCTGGAGGTATCAAAGCAAGACATCAAATATTATATTCTTTTTCATCATGAAATATTGCTCCTTTGGTATTTTGGGTTTGCAATGACAAGACCACACTTTTATTTTAAACTTTCAAATAATCCTTAAAGCTGTCATATCTTTATAAGGAACCTTACTTAAGGTCAGTCTGTAAGAAACACATAATGTCTGATTACACCAAGGCACATCAGAATAGAGATAAAAAATATCTTTATTCAAGCTTAATGATCTCAATCAAAATTTAAGGGCTACATCAAAGTATAAAAATATTGCCACTAATATATAATTAGCATACCAAACAACAAAAGAAAATACAGAAAGTATCAAGTGGCTGTAAAAAGATCTTGTCATTGCAGGGTTTGTCTTGTTTCTACAAGCTTTTGCTGACTTGAACATATGCATCCATAAGGTTAGGTATCTAATTAAAATTAAAATTAAAATTAAACCCTTTTTTCCTCTCAAAGGGAGACTGGCTAATATATCAATCACAGAAGAGTTTACTGACAATTCTGTACTACACAATGCTCAAGAAATGCCATTCTAAGCAGGTAAAAGGAGAAAACGGAGGCCGCAGAGGTTTATTCCCACTGCTGGGGATAAGCTTTATGTGGAAAGGATAGGTGGAGAAGGGAGGAATCTATTTCACTTTTCCAATTACTTTCTTTTGCCATAAACTCACTCGATCACTATTTTTTATTGCACTTAATTTTCTTCATTTTTTTGTCACCATGGTGTTTCACAAAATAGTTGTACAAGGTTTGTTTCAACCTCCTTTCAGAATGTTTTAAATCTGAGTTAGACATATGCCACTACATAGTGCCACTTGCTTAGAACCAATGGCCAGACAAAAGAAATTTAGCCCTTTAACTGCAGAAAAATCACAAAATGCTTGCACAACACTGGAAGTGCTTCCATGGCGAGAAAAATTAATAAATAAGTATATGAATAAATAAAAAAAACTGAACACACTGGATGCTGGATATTGTTAGCTCATAACTTAAGTTTTTGCAAAGTCAAAGCAAAAAATTGACCAAGTGACAGCTTGTACCTCAAATTACTCGTACCTTGAAGTTCCACTGTATCTCTCCATATTAACCATCAGAATCTTTTCACTGTAATTGGCAACACTTGATTTGGTTCAAGTCCAAACTTCATTGTCATACAAAATAGTGAGTACAGCAATCTCTTCAAATACCATTACTTTTGCCTCCAACTACAATTTCCTTTTTTTTAACTCCATTTGAAAAATCAATGTAATTTGGAAACATAGTAACTTTTCAAACAACATGGATATGGAAAAATTAGTCTTTTGCAGAGCTTACTATTGTAAGGCATTTTTTAAATTTTAACTCACCAAGTGTAAATAACAGTAGGGGGAACAGGGTTCAGAAAGTGGCCTCAGCTCCGGACTCTTCCGTTTGCCACCATGAGGCCGAGGATGGGATGTGGCTAGCCCTATCAAAGAATACAAATTATAACAACTAAAATCAAATAGGTAAAATTCAAATATGACTGGCAAGCCAATATTCATCATTGTTCATAACATCCTGCATTTTGCTTGCATAAAAGAGGCATCATTTTCTAGAAAAAAGTATGTAAATTTAACTAGCCTCAATGTGCTTACAAAACATCTTATCCAAGAAAGTTTCTTTCAACAGAGATGCATCTTGAAAAGCAAGATATATGATACATGCCAACAGTGTCCATTACAGTCATTCTCCTCTACTTTAAGTACACCACTGGTTTACCAGTAACTGATAGACTGTCACCTCCTTTAATTCTGACAAAATTATGACAATTCAAAATTACTATGACCACTAAACTATTTCCTGAGTAATTAACAGACAGTGGTAAAAATTGTTATTATGACTACCATTAAATTTTTCAATAACAAACATTCAAATATTTCCTGTGATAATACAATTAACATCCTGTTTAAACTTTTCTTTTCAAAGTAACATTTTCATAAAATAAAGAGCTCACCAATTTCATACAATAGAGCAGTAACTATCTATACCAGCAGGTTCGGCAATGACAGTGGTCAAAGACATTTGTGGATTAAATTTAATGCCACTTGACAAATTTGTGATCCCTAATAAAAAGCAATGTGCATAATCTAGACAAGTAAAATAATATGAGAGATCTTAAGAGTAATGGCCAGATAACTGAAGTTGCTGCAGATGCAGACCCTTAAATAAATTGTGGAAATTAGTTCCAGTAGGTCATCCATTAACAAATTTAGCAACAAAAAAAATTTGCATCTAAGAGAAGGCTCAAGGTCATTGGTAAGTGGCATCACATTTAGCTAATGTATTTCACCATTATAGTGTGCTTAGTCCTGTGGCTATTGATAGTTGTCGCTTTACTATGGAAGCTTTTATACTCTTCATTGAAGAGCAATGCTTGCATGAGACACTGAGTATAATATCATGCAGTAAATGCATACCATTGGTAATGTGTTGCTATGTCATTGGTTGGTACAACAAAGTGCCTTGTTTACAGAGCATAACTGATGAGGTGATCTCTCTTTGGTGAGCTTTTTACCTTATCTTTTATATTTATCACTAGTTAAAGGCTCTAGGAGACAGGTGTAAGAGGTAACACCAAACAAACATCAGTACATATTAATCTAAGGTAAAGTTTAAATGTTAGGGAGAAAAAAATTATCATGGTACTTCGTAATTCAGTTAGTCAACATGAGTTATACAACTAGTGGATTATGTCAAGTATTTAATATGATAATGACAACAGCTCACAAATATGCTTCCAACCTGGTCTAGTAATTTTTAGGTTACATAATTATCAAGCCTAAAATATGTTTATGAACTGTTGTACATGACTGGATAGCTCACAATATTATTAATGGTACCATAGATATTAAGGCTGTAGATACTGTTGTTATAGGCTTTACAAAAAGCTCATATTCAAATGTTTTTGTTTTTTCACAAATATTGCATATTTCTTAAAATTTTTCAGGTATATATTATACCTCATAATGCAATGATAAAAGTTTTCAGATTTTGGAATTTGGGGTAAATGATTCACAATCAGTATATATATACACACACACACACACACACACATATATATATATATATACAGTATATATATATATATATATATATATATATATATATATATATATATATATATATATATATATATATACAAGGTGTTAATAGTATTTGTTCGCAAAATTATTGTCACGAAAAATAACGCTTGGTTTCATTTTTTGAGATATATTAACTGAACTTGGGTCAGTTTGTCTTCATGAATTGTACTATCAATCTCAATCAATGAACCCTCCTTTGACTTCGTTGACAGCCTCGGATACGGCCAAAAGCCTTTGTCACTGTCCCCCAACATAGGTCCCTGAAGGGCCTGGCCCTGGTGATCCTGGTCTTTAACTTGTCTTTTGTATTACAGCTGGATTTGTTTGTCTCATTCCACCATGAACCACACAAAGAAGTCAAGGGGGTTGCAGTCAGGCAAGCTGGCAGGTCAATGTGACGTGAATTGTGGTTCACGCTCTCTGACAATCAGGTCTGGGTCTTCCAGTTGGTATAGCAAAGTGCTGAGTCTTGCTCCCACATGTACAGCCAACCTGCAGTTACACAGTCAATCCTAAGGTTCACAACTCTGCTCAAAATGCACTGGGCTTGAAGCCCTCAGTGAAGACAGTGGGGTGGCATGATGTCACCTTGTCTGTTGATGTCATTGAAGATCATACTTGTCAATGGAAACTTTGTCTGCATGATTCTGGGCAAGTCTTTATGTGAGACAATGAGTCATCCTATTGTTATGGGAGTCGATCTTCTGGTCTTGGCAGAAATTTTTCTTGTCAGAGACGAACCACAGCATGTCTGGCTGCAATGGGTGTTTCAACTTGTTGGTCAGCTTCTTGGCGTGCTTCAGTCCCTTTTCCTGCTTTGTCTTCAACAGAAATTGTCCTTTTCTCATCTTGTATGAAACGTAGCGGATGTCCTCATGCACCATCAACCTGATAAGTTTTTTCATCCATGCCTCTCTCCTTGGCAATGGCACACATTGACATGCTGGATTCTTTGTCATTGATTTCCTGAACTTCAGCAATCTGATGGCATCAGATTGTTGATAGTGCATTTTCCTCTATGATGACACCTCAGTCAAATCATGAATCTTCCAGTTCCTTTCTGACGTTTTCCACCGTCCTCCTGCTAACGTTAAGGAAGTCTAAAAACTATTTTGTCCTTTCAGCATGGATTGCAAGAACTCCATGCCTCTTCCACAAATTTGGAGGTTCAAAATTGTTCATAGTCAACTATTGCACAAATAAGAATGGAAATATAGTCACTGTTTTCAAGAAGACAAGACTGACAATGAATGTACAAAAAAATATGTATAAAATTAGCAGTTGAAAATTGCGAACAAATATTGTCCACACCATGTATGTATGTATGTATGCATGTATGTATGTATGTATGTATGTATATGTATGTATGTATGTATGTATATATATATATATATATATATATATATATATATATATATATATATATATATATATATATATATATACATATATATATACAGGTACCACTTTTTTATGCATTTATAAAATTTACACTGGGTCCCAAATCCAAACAAATGTTTAATTTACGTTTTTCTGTCACTTACACCCGATATTTTTAGTTGCACTGGATGTCTCACGCAAGCACCTGTGCGCCACCCAAACAAAAACAGTCACACACACGTGTAGATTATATATATATAGGTATATCTCGAGTTATGCAAGAGATGTGTTCTTGAAGAACGCACGTGTTGTTTTGGGTTTTGGACCTCACATAAATTCAAAAATGCATAAAGCAAAGCACATAAAAAAGAGGTACTTGTATATATAAGTGTATATCTATGCACGTGTGTGTGTGTGTGTGTGTGTGTGTGTGTATGAGTTTGATTTGTGTTATTTTTGCTTCACATGACCTCTTCAAGAATACAACACTCGCGTAAATCGAGATGTACTTGTGTGTGTATATATGTATATATATGGCAGATAACTGAATGTAACAGGCTCAAAAGTCATATAATGGCCCCAAAGTTGGCAAACTTATGGTTACAAATCCATAATTTCTCAGTCAATGGAAGCTAACAGTGAACTGTATAGCTCAGTATTCCTGTGCAGCAGATAAGAGAAAATTAAAGCTTGGATATCATACCAAGCAAACATTTGTAAACTTTTAAAACCATTACATGTTGGACACAAATATTCATTTGTCACCTGCCTCGATATATCCTTTGATGATAAAACAAACTAATAACTATAAAACCATTACTCTTACATGACACAAGTTTGAACTGCAACATCTGACCATGTGAATGAACTTTTCTAATGTCAAATTAACTTCATTCTACCAACCATTTATATACAAATGTTAAATTTGATCATCATGTCAAAGGAGAAATTTGTATACTAATAAACACTTCACATATTTTGTTAAGCAATTAATATTTCTTACTGAATTGGTAAATTATATTCTTTAGCAACCACAAAATGTAAACACTACCAATACTTCTTATGAAACGACACTTAATTGATAATGAAGATCACTTTAAAAAGGAACTGTACACTCTAACAATTGCTCATGTTTCTTGAGATTTTCATCAAGAGAAATGATGTAAAAAGACAAGAAAAATGATCTACAACTGCAAGAATGTTAAAACAGCTTGTGAGATCTTTAGCCATGTTAGAGATAACAACATTTTCATTTTAACTCCAAGGATATAGAAAGGGGAACCACAATAAATGCGATAATTCATTATAAGAGAGGGACTTATGAGACAGATGGGAAGATGAGAGCAGATTAAATTGTGCCAACAGTAGAATAAATTGAAGTTAAAGATGCTAATAGGTAAGCAAGACCACTCGAGGAATTCAAGGGCAGAGTAAAGAAATGTGTATGTGTTTTAGCAGAGGCCAAGCACATGAACAACTAAAATGGTGAATGTCTGGGTAGGAAAAAATGAAGGCCTTTTTTACCTTGGCCATCAGAGAGATAAACACATATGTAGACAACAATCCTGTCAATGGCAATATAATTTGTCTGTTTTAAAACTGCTTTATTATGTTTGTAATCTATTTCTGGTGAATGATCTTAAAGCCCCTTATGACAATCACACCATTTTCATCACAAATATTCTTTGTTGAAAAATATTATAAATTCTAAAAGTATCTTCCATTGCATCTGTTACCTTATTTTCCAAACACCATAGACATAAATATTTGGTGGTAATGATTCATCTTCTAGTCCACTGTCAATAATCTCTTCAGAACATCAGTGATATCAAAAAATATTTAATATAATCGCATCTCTGAGCTAACCTTAATGTGAAGGCCCTACATACCCTTAAATATTCATAATGGACCAAGCACAGCACGAGTGACATTACTAGCAAATCTATCAAGTCTATCATACAATGCATAAGCACTTCCATTGCTGCCCACATGCTCTTATTCAATAAAATGGTACCTGCAAAACAAGATCTATATACAATATTAAAAGTGTCACCTTGGAGAAAAGGCAATATAGAAGAGCCTCCAACCAATACAAAAGTGAACTCTGATTCAAGGTACATGGAGACTATGTTAGCAAGGCAGCACAGAAACACAAAATTAACTCTTTCCATGACAACTTGCACTTATTATCAAACCAGATGATGAAAAGCTTTCTTTAAGCTTTTATCATTTGGCAAATTTGTATGACCTTAATCACATAATGGTTTATTTCCACAATCCTAAGGGGGAGAGGCTTGGGAGCTGCCCCACAGCAGGAGAGCTAGCAAGGTCGCCTCAAGACGCTCGGGGAAGACTCGCTTTCCCTTACCTGGGGCGTCTGTGCTTCCCTTGGTGGCTGTAGGGAAGATTATACAGTAAGACTGCAGGTTCTTAGCCACAGCAAGTCAATATTACAAAGTCAGATGGGGTGATCTCATCGTTCACGTCTTCCAATCAATCATTCCGGCTGCTTGGGCTATCCAAGAGTCCTACACTTCATAAATTTTCACTGACCAACCATCACATTGGAGCATTGATTTACAATTTTGTAGGTTTTCTTAAGTATTTCTTCCAATCATTGCCGATTTTTCTATATCAAATAGACTTCGATTTTGATATTTCACTTACTCCTGAAAAGCCCTCACAATTTAATGTACTTTCAATGTATTATTTAATCTATTAAAATAAATAATGAAATAATTTCACAATCCATTCTTATTGCAAAAATTAATTAATTACATCATAATGCAGAATTAGATGAGAGGTTGAAAGTTATAAACTTCTACATTTCTTATTGATCAATTAAAACTAAGGACCATTTCTCATTTAACATTCACACAAAATTTTATATATTTTATATATGTATATATATATATATATATATATATATATATATATATATATATATATATATATATATATATATATATATATATATATAAAACAGATCAAGTGCATATCATAACTAAAATAGTCTAGGTTAGCCTAAATCTCATTGTGACTATAATGTCACGGGAAAGCCACAAGCTTATCACATCAAGTGATATACTTTACATATATACATTTGCCAGATGTGCTAAAAATCTGATTTCCAATAAATTGTGGATGTGTCATAACTATCAATGAGGCAATCAACACGGCGAAAAACTTATGAAAAATAAATAAAAATATACCAATGGAGAATACTTAACACAAATTGTAAGCTATTTTCAAATTATTAAATAAAAACATCTTGAGAATGACATAACCACTCCATAAACAAACACTTCCTTTTTCCTAATTTTCCATTTCTTATCCTCTAACAAGAATTGTATTGATTTTATTCTAAATATATGCACTTATATAAATGTTTTCTATGTTTTCATCTCCTAGTTTGATAACGTGATCCATTATATACTGTTATCGAGTATCACTTTTTGTAATTTTCACAGTATGGAAGGTGTGTAATGAAAGTTGTATTAGATTTTTCTGATTTGATGATGAATGCGTCATTTAACTAGTTGTCCCCCAAAAAACTTTTGCTGAGTATTGTATGCTCATCATGACAAGCATAATTTATAAATAACTAATTTGGGTATTTCACTTGACAATGCCCTTAAATGAGGTATAATCTTTCACATCAGTGACAGTATTTGAAAAAGAAAAAAAAACAGAATTCACAGATCGAGAGAGAGAGAGAGAGAGAGAGAGCTACATTTCCCACTGAGCAACTAGGTTTGGCAAGGATTCGAATCCGGGCCGCCAGCCCCAGAGAGAGAGAGAGAGAGAGAGAGAGAGAGAGAGAGAGAGAGAGAGGAAAAATGAAAAGCATGGAAAGGTGGAACTGATAACTATTTAGTCATCGTCCTCTCTTTAAATGTTAGAACAGACCTGATCACATTCTAAATGAAGTGAAGATATTCTATTATTTGAAGATCAAATCAATACCACCCAACAAAACAGAAATAAGGTACAAGATATGCACTTGATCCATGGATGCAAATATAAAGTAAACATGATAAATTTCTCTTTGTGGACACAATTTTCTTCCACACTAATTTTTCATGCAAGACATCATTCACCTGTCAAGTTTTAAAGACCTACAATATTTTCTAAACCTAAAAGTGTTACAATTTTGCACATTATACTATAATTAATATTGACGACATCAAATATCCTCACTTTTCACTTATGTTCCTTAAGCTGTTTTCTTTCCTTTCTTTTTTGCTGTGTACCTAAATGCAGTACCATTCAACCATGCAATGACTAAAAAACAACAAACAACTTTTGCCTTGCAATCCAATCGATTAATTTTCTTCTAAAAACTCAGGATTTGTCTGAAAAGGCTTCTTAGATAAGAGAGAAAAGTCACCATTCAAAACCACAATCAATTAATAACTTATAATAGATAACAACATGAAAAAAATACACAAGAAAACTTACGGTGTAGAAAGCAGTCATATTTGAAGCATCGTCTGCAGAAAAGTGTGTGAAAAGAATGCATTGTCTGCTCTTGAGGCACACTCTCTGCATTAGGGCCGTCAATATTGGGAGTACACTCCGGAGGCAAGGCAGTAGGATCTGTCAACTCTATGTATCTGTAGTTAAATACAAAATACAAATTAATCACGAACAAAATCAGGTGTATTGATGAAGTATAATCTAAAAGAAAATCACTGACATTTAACACATATTAAAGGTTACCTCCCTTACAGTTAACAATTTATGCTGTGTTTGAAAGGGGTCTCTTTCCATAGATGGTTTTGCTGAAAGCTCAGTTAACCTTTGTGTGTGTGTGTGTGTGTGTGTGTGTGTGTGTGTGTGTGTGTGTGTGTGTGTGTGTGTGTGTGTGTGTGTGTGACATCAAGTATTTAATCCTATTTCTATTTAAGCTTAATCAGCCTATTCAATAGATTATCAACTTATCCTCTTACAAGACACCTCGTAACCTTTATATTAGCCAAATTCAACTGTCTCCAAAATTCTCTTTGGTTTCACAAGCACTACATCATGTGGGAGTTGTGAACTTGCATTTGACCTCTCTGGTCATTTTACTGCTTTTCAAAATACAAGGTAACCACAAGCTACTCTCTAAGGGCAAGTTTTTCTTCACACAAAACTACAAGCACCTAACTTAACACAAGTACACACCACAGTAACTCCTACACAAGCCTCAGTCCTCACCTGGAGAGGGGGACCATGGATCTCCCAGGGGAGAACTGCTTTTCTAGTACTGACCCAAAATGTCTTCACAACCTCAACTTCTCTTCCTTAACCTCTAGAACATTCATACCCTTAAATATAATTTTCAACTGGTGCAACATAACTTGTCTACTGAATCACATCTTTTCCTATCCAAAAACACCCAAATCTGAGACAACTGACAGCATCTCCTTTATTCCCTCTTACTTTCTCTATTCTCATTTTCAATCTAGAGTCGCAGTAGTACTCTCATGTCTATGATCTTAAATCTTCTGAATTCTTTACCATCTGGCTTCAACTTGTCACTCAAAATAAATTTATCTATGCTGTATAATTCTCGCCTAAAATCTCAAAGTATGAAAAATTGTATAATTTTAATTGCCAAAGTGGAACATATTCCAACTCACTTACCTCTTAAAATGATCTCCATTCTTGGAGATTTCAATGTTCACAACCAGCTTTGGTTGTCATCTCCTTCACTGACCAAAACTGGTGAACTAATCATTAACATTGCTATCATTCATGATAGCAATCAAGTACAGGTACTCCCTGATATACGATTGGGTTATGTTCCTGAAAATACAATCGTAGAGCGAACGATCGTTTAGCAAACTTAAGGATGAACACAAACATAAAAAAATACGTTCCAAGATCTTTACATATGCTCCCTAAAACCCGAAAAACCATGAAATATGCAATCAAATAGTTATACACTGAAGCAATAAAACATGTGACGTACATCAATCAAAGAAGCACAGGAAAAAAAATGCCAAAAGATAAACAAAATTCATTTTCTAATTACTCCCACTGTAGTGTCCGGTCCACCTGTGCCCTGTGGGGTTGGAAGACCTTACCTGATATCCCCTGAAGATAAGGGGCCCTGTGACAGTATATATAATTTAATTTCCTTTTCATTATCATTGTTATTTATCATTAAAATCATTACTGTTATTATCTATCATTTACGTACAGCAAATCACACTTATTTAATTTTCTTCATTGCTTTTTTAGTTTTCATCTGAACAGTGTTTAAAAAAAACTGTCCAAGGAGTTTTGCTTCATATTTGGAAGTGAGAAAGTAACACTTGCTTAGGACTTCTGGTCAGAAAATTTTTTTTTTAGCTACACAACTGCACAAACACTCAAAATGCTACATGCTTCCACAGAGGGAATAAAAACACACACATGAACTGAATGTGTCACCTTATATCTCAAATTACTCATAAGTCATGATGCTTGTAACTTATGGTTCCACTGTAAAAACTTAAATATCCAAACCATTGTACCTATACCTGAATGAGTGTTAACTCCAGCAATTATAAAATCAAAGAATAATAACTTGCTTAGCAGCCAAGAAGTAGTAAAGAAGAAAGACCATAAAAGTCAAGTATTGTACAACAGTGAATCGTATAGTGGGGAGTACCTGTATTAAAATAGGTAGGTATGAAATCACTTTCAATTGAATGTGATCTTGACAAACCTAAAAACAAGTCCATGCAACAGACCAACACTTACCTTGGTGATCCCTACTGCAACATACATTTCCAATAATCTAGCAAGGACTCATCTCTAACAACACAACATATGGATCACTATTACATTTATAATTAACTTAAAGTGTTGGCTTGCAATTAAAACTTATTCACTTCATTATCATACAATATGTTCTTGCTTTCTCTTTATATTTCTTCCTTAATCAATTTTGCTTTATTATTTCATGGAAGTCAGTTACATAAATGAATGAAATGTTTCAGCATTTCTTTTATACATCAGCACTAAAAATATTCATAACAAAAAGAAAGAAAGCTTACTTTTCTTTGAGTTCATCTGCAGAACCCTTGTCAGGAAAAAGAGCTGATACAGCCTGAAATATGGCAAAGCATGGGAAGTCTTTTGATCCAGAATTGCTTGAGCCTTCCCAATAATCATCCTGAAAAGAATAAAGGTCATAATTGACAGAATGACATCATGTTCTATGGCATTGTGGGGAGGGAGAGAGAGAGAGAGAGAGAGAGAGAGAGAGAGAGAGAGAGAGAGAGAGAGAGAGAGAGAGAGAGAGAGAGAGAGAGAGAGAGAGAAACTTAAAAACATAATGATTGGTGAACAACCCTCTGGAAGCTGACTAATTGATAAACTGAAGCGTCTGTACAATGCAAGTGAGGCTGCCTTCCAATATCACACCACACTCTTGCCTGATTCAAGTTTTATATACAGGATCTTTTCTGGATAATGAAAAGTCTGTCCAATATGGCCAATAACCCAACATGTAAGTATCTGATTTATTGTACGTAAAAATTCATATGTGGCCCCTGTAGTCATGCCTAAACTACATTATATTTGAGGTATGACGAAGATTTTTTCCATGTTTAAAGACAAATATAAGTCAAGATCTTACCTCTCTGTTAGCAATGCTATCCTCTTCATCATCTTCTTCTTCTTCTTGCTCCTCTTCTTCATCCTCTTCATCTTCATCTTCCTTGTCTTTGGTCTTTGGTTCTTTTCTTACAACTATTCTCCTTTCCGTTTTATCTTTGGCAATTTCCTTCATCTAAAATAAATTTATTACTGTATTAATTTATTAGTTCCATTCAACATATACACCACACACTATAAGAAATAAATAATCAGCAATTTCTCATTCAAAACAAAGAAGAATAATGTTGAAGAAAAAGAAAAAACAACAAAAAGAAGGTTGAGCCTGAGGAGTTGATAGAATGAGCCACAGTGGTGATGACCACAGCCTTGTGCTACCCAACGTTCAATGGATTTGCTCTCTCAAAGACAGCCCTTAAACACCAGTTACCATATTTCCAGGTATTAGAGACAATTCATCCCTGAGGATGCACACCTCCTTTGATAGCCATGCAGCAACAATAAGAATAATGACAAAGAATCCTATAACAGAATGACATCACACAATACTATAAAAAAGACAACCACAGGACAGCAAAAACCTAGCCATGTCTTGTTAGTTTGGAACTATTACACAGAGTGAGCCACTGTGAGCTTGATTAATTTCCATTAATTCAATGTATCAATAAACAATCTAACTCCAAAGAACAGTCAAAATAAATTACAGGGTGGAATGGGCTCCACGTTCATCACTGAAAGAAAACAATAAAAAAATAATTGGCATTGCCTCACATGCAAAAAAAATTTGTTTGCCATGAAATGTTTTTCTTAAGATAGAATTCTTCTACACACACACACACACACACACACACACATATATATATATATATATATATATATATATATATATATATATATATATATATATATATATATATATATATATTCATAATAACACATAAAGGATATTTTTACCTGGTACTGTTGAACTAAAGTATCCACCAGCTCAACAAATATTTCATCATCAATGAAGCCAGTCTCCCGGTCTCCATGAACCTTCCCATCATAATTACGGATAAGCTCTTCAATAAACTTGCCATCTTGATCTAAGACTTCATCTCCCATGTATGGAATATTATGAAGAACAGTTTCATCCTCAACCTGAGTAAATAAAATAATTTCAATTAACATTTTCAAAGTTAATGATTGAATTACACTATCACTTTATGAGTCCGTATGTCTCCCCCAGAGGCTGGTGGATCCCTCTGAGACTAACAGACATTGTGACAAAGTGTATAATAATAATAATAATTTGTAAATACAAAACAGACAATATACAAGGATACACATTAAGATATCCAAACAAATACAGGTATACTTGCCTGTATAGTGCATGAGCATGCACTCTGACAATCAGAAAAACAAAGCATAACTAATCATTTAGCAAGCACGAGGTAATAAAGAATAAAATTAAATATAAAACAATGAAGCGTATACCGGGACTACCTGAACAAGACATTTGATTCTAAATTATCTTCCTGCCAAATTCTGAAAAAGCATCAAATCAGCTGAATCTTCCTTTTGTAGTCATCCATTGCTTACCATAAAGTTTTGTTGAAGAGGTGCCCAGGTGTACATGGTTGGAATGGGATTCACAGCAGTGATGGTCTTGATGGGAATTGACAGGGGTTCACCACACGAAGAAGTGACATGTGTTCGTCTCATAACAGCTTGATGAGCTGGAGCCTCTACTGAACAAACCCATACAGGACCCATACCTATAACTGTCTGGTCTTCCTGCTCCAACAACTCTGAAAGTAAATTAAATACACACATAACAATTAATTAAAAATATGCACTCTCAATTCTAGATATTAACATATATATCCACATTAAAACCTTACTCGTTGAGTCACAGTTAATTTTGAAGGATTCAACTGACTTCAGAACAAATATGTACATCAAGAAGAGAAACTGCCACTTCTAAAGAAAAAAAAGTGTCACCTGATTTCTGTTGAATAAATAGAATGAACAAACTTGAGAATTGGTGTTCACAGGTTCCTCTAAATGTTATGTTTCAACATTTCAGTAGATCGCCTCTAAGAGCCTTCCTTCTACTGAGCACAGATCAAGGACTTTCAAATGATGGGAGTAAATAAAGTCAGCCATTCCATCAATCTTTAATCTATCTACTCAGGACTGACTCCTGTAAATCCCCTAAGTACTCAGTATTCCTTACATGAGACAAATGGAAGATGGTGGTGAAGATGAGACACTCCCAAATCTGCATTAATTAGTTTCAAGAAAATTGGAAGGAAGAGCAGCTCCCTTTATAATTACTCACTATCTGACTGATATGTATAGGAAATTAAACAGATGTATCAATGGCAACACCCAAATCTTTGTGATTGTTAACCATCAACAAATAATTTAGTTATTCAAGATAGACACAGATAGGTTGGCATCCTGTTTCAGTCAAACACACATCTTGAGGGAGGTTTGCTAGTACTAAAACTAGTGGAGCCCACAACCTGTTGGCACTCTAGCCTCTCTTGTATGTAAGTTATGTCAAGAAAAGAGGCTGGATTTCGTCATATGTACGTTAATTATAGGGCTAGCAAGATCATAAGAGAAGATTTAAATTTTAGTCAATATAGTATGTCCTAATTGTACATGGAGTTTTTAAAAGAAATTGAGTCACAGCTAATAATTTCATCAGACAAAGTTCCAAAGATCAATACACCTAATGCTGAACAATCTGCATCTACACTCAATTGTTGTGTGAACTCTGGTGTGTGTTATTGGGCAGAGTAAAAATCTGAGTGAAAGATTTTCCATTTTATGAGGTCAGCTCTGATTTAGTGCAGAGGAACTTTATTACATGTCCACATCAAGGTGGTAAGAAAGTAACATGGGAAGTTAGAAGTAATGCTGCCTGTAACAGAAACAATCCATGCAGGCAGGACAAGGGACCCGCCACACACCAACACCACCACCACCACTCACCGCTCAGCTTGCTACGGTTGTCGTTCCACGCCGCCTTGATCTCGTCTGCCCGCTTGAACCTCTTCAAGGACCTGAGCCGCGTGTACTCTGACTTGACCCTCTTCTTCCATTCCGCTAAAACCTTGCCCCGCATCCCCACCATGGCGCTGATCGAGCTCCGCTGCACCACGCACCACCACCACCGTCCACCAGCCCGTCACACGCCACCACCACAACCACCAGACTCACCACACTATCACATGTGCCACTAGTCTGAGGTGGTGCAGCTTTTCTACCTATGGCGTATGTCCACTGGCGGGAATGTGAATAGTGCAAACAGTCACAGGCAATAAAGGAAAAGACTCCCGCATACAAGCCCCCGCATCGCCATCACCGCGCTGAGCTGCTGCTGCCGCCTGCCTGTGTCCTGCTGTTCCCTCGCTGCCCCGCCGCTGCCATGGGTACGATGATCACTAACACTACTCCATTTTGACATGCTGCAAAGCGTTTCTCTCATTGGTGTTATATGTAAGATATTTCTGTTGTGTGGTCTATAATAAACAGCATGACTACCTAATCCTAATATCTACATTCGCCTGACGTCACCTCACCACGCACGGAACAAGCAAAGAGAAGGAAAATTATTACCTAATACATCAATCATATCAACAACAACAGCTATCCTAAATGAGAAAGAAAGAAAAAAACTAGGATTGTGAGAGGAGGGGATGGAGGAAAAAAATATATATATAGACGGCAAGGATAGTGACATAGGTGCGTTCAGGCTTTTTTTTTTTTTAACCCCAAGACGACAACGTATATTACACGGGATGAGCGCAGGTAAGTAGGTGTACAGGTGAGTGTACAGCTCAACAGGTAGGTAGTCAGCTAGCATAAGCAGTGAGGAGACTGATGAGAAATTATTAGCTCTCTAGCCCAAGAAATAAGTCGTCTTTGGCAAAATCACAGGCCACCTTTACCAAATCATTCCCACTGTCGAAATTGCTCCCGCGAAAAAAAAAAAAAAAAAAATGGGAATAAATATTCGTGTGAAGTTATATCAACATGACTGTTGCTTTGTTGTCTGTATGTAGAATATTTAGATAACATTACATTAAGACTCCACGGATTCTCGTACACCACACTTATGCCTTGAGCAACTCAAATATTGTCAAAGCTCCGGTCGAGATGAATGTTGTACTTCCGCACATCAAAAATTTCAGATATGTAATACAGTTACTACCTAAGCTAAAAAGTGTGTGCATACAGTACACGATTTTATTCTATAGATGAGCGTAACATACAAACTTATAAAAGAGCAATAGAGCCACAGCAAACACTGTTACCAACATGCGACAGAAGGGATGCAGCCTCGCAGGTTCAAGCGCGGTTGAAGTTACGGTCTCAGTTCCTGCCCGATGGAGTAGAAATTACGAAGAACGAAGAGAGAAATATGAAAGGGTTGTGCTGAAGGTGGTGGGGAAGGAGGAGAGGAAGAGGAGATTCTTTCCCACTCTTCCTTCAACTTTAATCCTTAAAGCTTGAGCCCAATATTTCTGGTTATTTCCTGGTTACTGATCATTACAGTATTGATTATGTACCTTTTGATACAACGGTCCAGCTTACAAACTGATCGTTCGAATATTTCTGCTCTTTATAAGATTGTTCACCTTTAATTTACTACTCGAGAGAGGCGCTTTGATAGTTTGAAGGACACTGCAAATTGACCACTGATTTCCAGCAGTTGCTACAACTTCATTATTTAATTGTAACCAATGTTGAATAATGTCAACGATACTCTGAATAATTTCTTAAAAGACGATCATCAAGTCAAATCTCTCTCTCTCTCTCTCTCTCTCTCTCTCTCTCTCTCTCTCTCTCTCTCTCTCTCTCTCTCTCTCTCTCTCTCTCTCTCTCTCTCTTAGATGAAATCAGAAGCTATTTAATCAATCAATGAATCAATCAATCACGGGGCGCGTCGCCTCGCCTACTCTATGGCACCACTTCGAGAGCTACCTTACTAATAATTCTAGCCAATTTTATCACTGACATTGCATAGATATGACTGTGAATTATATTTTATTTTTGTGGTAACCAAAAATTCACATAAATTCGACTAGTAATGCACCTAGACTTTAATTTACATAAAACCCATTTGTGTATGATTTTATATCTTAATGTCATTGATGTACTAACCTCGAGCCTTAATACGCACATGCATATGTCCTTGGAGTCATTAAATAACGTTTACTTATTTTTCTGAGCCTGCCTGAAAAAAAAAAAAAAATCCTGATTATCGCATACGGGTTCACTCTAACGCCATTCTATCTTTCTATCAATAACAATGGACCGAGCTCACTGGCCATCACATTTCTTCACTCGATATTAGGCATAAAAATTCTATTTCACAATCATACCAACTCCCCAAAAGATGGCATATTCATGGTCATGACACACCATTTCATAACACTGAAATATAACATCGGCACTGAAAATATCAAGACCAAGGATTCTGATTATGATATCCTTGCTAGAGACTTAAATGACAACCATTTAGACGACTTCGTACTGTTAAAAAAGATGTGTTTGATTGAGCGAATGTACGGGTCAACCTCGTGTACGGTTTCACCCCGATCCACCCTACATACTCGTATACTGGGAATAGTTTTTAGTAGTGGTCTCTTAAAGTATGGTATTTATAGGATGTTCAAAATTTTTGATAAACATGTCATGCAGTTATCTTTATAAAAATAGATTACAGTCCTGTCACCAAAAGCCAGCAGCTAGATGTTCTTAAAAATTAGTAAAACATAATGTCTGCCATGTGAGGTTTGGATCTGACCAACAACTGCTATCTGAGGCCAAAGTTATTCCATGTTGCTGTATCAAAGATGCTACATTCGCCTTACCTTTGAGATATATTAGTAGTGCTCCAGTATAGTAATTTCTCCTTTAATTTTTTGCATATTTCCACTTCTTGATTTCCTACAAGATGGGTATTTATGTTTCTTTCTACTTGTTGTTCAGCCAGTATTTTACCAGAGGAGAGATGGATGGGAAAGAGCCTTGATTATTTTCTCTTGTTTTCACATTCAAGTTTCACAAGTAACATTACCTATTTCCTTGGCTCATGGCATTATGGACTTGCTCAACACTAGTATTTGGCGCTGTTGGTACTTGTGTAAATAGATGAAGATTGGGTTTTTCAAGTTGTTGGTGATCCCTTTCTTACTCTATGGTTATGGCTCTATGGGGAGCCTGCATGGAGACTCATGAGATGTGAGTGACAGAAGTGGCACCATAAGGAAAGTGAGGCGATGCAGCTTCCAGCGTATGCCTCCCATGATCGATTGATATCAGCAGAGCTACTTTCATAAAATGCCAGCAGGTTCTTTGGTTTGATTTTTCTCTGTGTAGTATATTGTACATGTACAGCAGGCCTCAAGGTGCACCATAGCACACAGGAGTCTCACCTGCACCAGACAGCACCAATTTCAGGAGGAAGGTTATGGTGGAAAGAAGTATATGAGATCTATAGTGAGTTTACTATCTACGAAAAAATTACACATTCCTTGTTTCTTCTAATTTTCTTTTACAATTACATGACTAAACAAAATATACGATCATATGATATACATATATATAAAACTATAAATTACAAGAAAATAAAATATGCCTTTTCAAGAATCTTTAAAGCGTTTTATTCCCTGTTCATGTTAATTTGTTTCAGTCTTATGAAAATTGATGACAACATTTCTCTACACTGCAGCCAAGGTGCAGCACAACCTCACTCAAGCTGCACCAATGTATTACACAATAATTATTGTATAATGAACAACCTGCATACAGTATCCTTAAGTCATCTAATATAATGTGGCACTCCAGTATTCATATATGCAACATTCACTTACCTATTTACATTAAAATCCCTGAATAGCCAATACGTACATCCACCACTGAACACTGCCAAGCCCTGTACAGCAAAACTGCTGGGGGATGTCCACCACATCCTGCCCTGAATACTGCACAGTAATCCTCCTCCTTCAAGTACAAGCCACCAAAATTATTATAACACACAGTGTTCAATCAGGTCTTAAATAAAATGGGAATGTGTCATTCTTGTCTATCACTATATGGTATTATACACTGAATGAATAGAATTTTTATTTCATTTTCACTTGAAGATCAACTAAGAAAATGAACTGCACTCTGCAGGCAAATAATTTCTTGCCATAAGATGCATGGCGGTGCTGACAGAAAGTAACTTTTTGTATCTGAAACTGAATGAATCTCTACCTTAACATACAGTAATACATGGCAGTCTCACTTGCCTACACATCGTTATTTCCCAAAGATACAAGATTACTTCCTTGAGTGCGTTCAGTGTGACTGTCCTTACACACAGTACAGGTGTGTTACACGTGTAGCTGTTGCTCATGCTACAATTTTATAATCTTTATTGAATATGAATTTGGAAAACTAGTCTCTTCAACAAGTCCATAATCAAACTACAGCAACCAGACACTACAGCACATTATTATAATGAGCAAATAAACAGAGCAAAGAATTCCATCACTCATTCCTGTCTCTTCCTGTCTTATGATAGTGACTAGGAAATATTTATATGATTCACTAGGAAAAAATGTTACTGCTGTTGTATCACATTGATAGTTGCATATCATAGATATGTACAGTATGGTATTAAGTAATTTACCTATGATATAAATCAATAATCATATCTCACTTATTAGTTGTGAATGTTACGTATCAGCATTTGAGAACACTCATGCTACTGTATGCTTTACAAAAATATGTGTCATCACAAATACTAAGAATAATGAATTGCTGTTCTGGACCACTCACCAAACTAAAGTTTGATGTTTCACATGAAGCTTACAATCAATGCTGACAGACTTGTAAGAGATAAGTGCTGAATGACATTAAATATGTGACTTGTTTTTCACTTCATAGAACTACTTCATGTAGCAGCTGTCACTGCTTTCTTGTACACACAGCAGTGCAGCCATCAAACAAGCCTCTTGCTTGCCATCACTGTTAAAGACAAAATGGACACAAGTGGAAATTTTCCTCCATTTCTCAGGTGACTATCAGTGACAGGATTAATCTATCACTTGCATGTACATGACAACAACTTTTACTATGTAAGTGATGCACCAATCTGAGAGAGAGAGAGAGAGAGAGAGAGAGAGAGAGAGAGAGAGAGAGAGAGAGAGAGAGAGAGAGAGAGAGAGAGAGAGAGAGAGAGAGAGAGAGAGAGAGAGAGAATATCAAAGATGAGACCATTGTTGTGATGCTCAGATGCTATCATTAACTTGGTGTTCACTTCTAATAAAGATGTAAATCATTAGAGATATTAAATAATTTGTGCACAATAGGTAATAGTTATAATACCTAAAGGCACCCTTCATATTGACCTAATATTGTGTTCCCCACTTACAGATAGTGTCCCTTGTCTGGCAAATGACACACCTGGATCCTGCCCTAGGAGACCGGGCCTGGGCTGGGGCAGCGTGTCATGCATGGTGGGTTAAGTCTTCACTCGCCCTGCTTAACAACACAACAGGAAGAGTATAAGGAGCTACAGAAAGGATGTAGGTAGAAAAATACAGCAGGAGCACACAGCACTTGTAATAACTGTTCACACTATGAAGCTAAGGACACATTGCAGTGGAACTCAACATCCACCATCCCATGTGGAGTGTGGGCCATGTGCATGATGAGTAGCTTCTGCTACAGGTGTTACTAGCCAAGGTGTTTAGGATTTCAGATTTGCAACCTTACATTGTTACAAAATCTATGATACAATACTTATGAATAGTTATCAGTGGTACTGTATATGGATTAATTCAACAGTTGCATATATATGTTCTGTATATTAAGGATGAATATTTTGCCATGTGAGATAATGTCAGTTGCTATAAGACCTGAATTAGGGGAACTGCCCTACCCTGAAGTCATTCTACTCAGCACCTGTGGCTGAAAAAAAAAAAAAAACATCAAAGGACTCTTGCAGTGCTCATTCAGGGCTAAGCAAACAATAGTAACAATAAATCAAAGTTTATCTTTACCAGTAGACTTCAGGTTGATGTCAAAAGTAATAAAGTTTAGTAAGTCAGGTTAAAAAAAATGAGATCCAACTAATGGTAATGTCTAGAGATAATAATAAAAAAAAGTCACATTCAAGTTTTTGCTTATTGAACATTATGATGAAGTAAGAAGGAAGAAGCCTGCACCCAAGCTTAAAGGAACATCTATGGTGCAGTGTTGGGGACTTGGTGTCAGCTGCCACACCCTTATCCAGTTTGTACAGGTGAATTAATAATATATATAAAATCTTTCTCACACAAAAATTGTCATAGGCACATATCCAAACACTTTATTCAGTTAAATGTAGAAACATTGATGATATGAATACTATTACTAGGTAAATATGATATACACTTTCTTGTAGGAAGAATACAATGAGAGTGCATCATCAGGCATCAGGCGTGCTCCAGACACAGTACATACATTTCCAACTATGAGGGGACCAGACTGGCAGGTGTAGCAACACCAACACAGCTTCCAGTTAAGACTCACCCACACTATGATGCTCCTGTGTGCCTCAAGTGTTTGGTGGTATCTGTGGGCCTAAGTGTTTGATGGTTTGGAAAGCAACTCCTATCAGCTAAGTCACTATGTAACTCACTTGATGAAGCTACAACCTCTTCAAAATCTTGCTTAACAAGTTCAGTATGATATGATCCATGAGTGGGTCATGGTGTACTATACAATCGTGCAATCTGACCTATCAGTGGGTTGCAACAATTTTCATATTAATTCTTATTTTGAAGAATATGAATATGGTTTACATAATACCCATATATTGTGTTACTACAACAAACACATTGTGAAATGTCCAAGTAAACAGTTTCACAATTTTATAATCTTATTCATAACTCAAGTTTGTTTGTTTTTGACTCATGAATTTCACTAATAAATGTAAAGCAAAACTTCAACATTATTCAGCATAATTCATATTGGAGACTTGGTATGTTTCACAACCAAGTCAATATTTGCTTATAACAGAACAGAATAAGAAAACACAGTGAATACAAGCACAAAACAAATTAAAATTCAATTCTAATTTGAATTCTTTAAGCTCATGAATGATTAGAACAGTGGAAAATGTTAGGCAAGCATGGTACAAGTTCAATTAAGTGTTCTGACAAGCCTCCAAAGGATAGGAAAGTGATTACCTTAGAAACAAAGCTTGTCGTATTGTCAATAGAGCAATGAGGAGCAGGGGAGGAGGGAGCACCACAACACAGCTACATTTCACTACTTGTATAACACTTTCTGTGATTTTGAAAATGATATCCAGAAAATTGTTAACAATGACACTAACCATGAAAGAAGCTTGAAATTTGAACATGCCATTTAAAATGTAATCACTGTCTACAACAGTTGTACCAAGAAAAAGTGTTGCAAGCTAACAATCGAGAATGACATTGTTTTTTCAAGCAGATGATTGCTGGTAACACTGATGTGTTGTCTGCTGTCTGCTCCTTTTGCTTCCTCAATCTTGACTTTACAAGATGACAACAATGATAACTGAACCAGTCGGATATATATATATTTTACAGTAACAGAGGATTGTAAGAACACATTTCACCTTATATAAGAGAAGTGTATGAGAAAAATGGCTCTATTCATAAATTTTTTTATTTACAAACGGTTTTCTAGGAAAATAAGCCATTTGTAAATCAAGGGACTGTTGTATGAGTCATCAGTCAAGTATGTGCTTTTATCCCCATCCCCTTGATTTTCATAGTCCTCCCCACAGTGCACTCCATTTTTGTGTCTGTTAGACTACCAGCTTTCTCAAATAATAGTCACAGAGTGAGTGATAAGTACTCTGCAATTCTGAATGATGTATAATAATTGTCAAAATACAATGTTATACCAATGTCAAGTGGGGGCTTATGTTTTATGGTTAAAAAAATCACATATGCTTTGAAAGACACAGAGGCAACTCAAAAGTTCATATGGACAAAGAAGAATATAATTACTTATTCTTCTAATTATCTAGTTTTGTATTTGTATTCAAGGTATATTCATATTAAATTATAAGTAAATACTGACTTAGTCATGAAACATATCTGAGCCAGCAATATGAATTATGCTGAATATTGAAGTTTTACTTCACATTTATTAGTAAATACTCATGAGTTTAGGTCAAAATTTATATAACTTGAATAATACAGTATAGTAAATACAACATTAATTTTACTCTTGATGTGATACAACCAAGGAGCAACATGACCCAACAGTGTCCATACAGTTTTATCTTTCCGATGAACTCCACAGACATCCAAAAGTACGTATGCATAACTCTTTTCACATTGATGACTTTTATTGAGAGTTCTTATTTCTGGAAGGGAGGCTAGTCAGCCATGCTGCAAACTGCACTGAACATGTTACCATGTTTGACACTGCTGGATGCACACTCCCACTGTTAAGTCAAGATTTCAAAATAACCTTATCCACCTTAATGCCTCCTAACACTGACAATTGCCCATTTCAATATTCTCTGAGAATCTCTCTTCAAGCTAAACACTGATCCTTTCACAGCATGCCCCTCACACTTGAGGACACAGCAGTGCATCATACTAACACACTCCATAGACAACAATCGCACATTTTATCTTGGTTAAGCACAACACATTGTAGACGGTAAATGCCTATACATTTCTCAATATCACTCAATGCCACAATTTTATCCTTATCTAAAGACTAGATGTGTGTGTGTACTAAATAGTTTGGAATGTAGTCCTTTCAAGTGAAGGATGAAACTATACTTCAAGGCGGTATCATGAGACAAGAAGGTAACTGTGGTGAGTGAGATGAGTTAGTCATGTGAAGAGGTGAGTGATGCATGATCCTGATGAAATGAGGGTGAATGAAGTGCATGTGGTACACAGGCCAAGTTGGGTGACTGAGGGGCTGTCAGCTACAATGAGACTGGGTGAGTGTTTGAGCAGAAAAAGGGCAGAGATCAGGGTGAGTGGAAGTCTCTCAATTAGTTTGTTTCCTGTTAGCACGTAATGCCAAGGAGAGAAGGTATGTAATAAATTTATATATCATGACACAGATAACAGACAACCAACAAATATATGTATGGTGTTTCTCACTTGCAATGCAAAGGTGCAGTATTATACTTGGGGGAATTCAGCAATGCTTCCTCATCAAGACAGAATGGAGATGTTACTGTGTGTGTGTGTGTGTGTGTGTGTGTGTGTGTGTGTGTGTGTGTGTGTGTGTGCGTGTGTGTGTGTGTGTGTGTGTATGTGTGTGTGTGTGTGTGTGTGTGTGTGTGTGTGTGTGTGTGTGTGTGTGTGTGTGTACATCCCTTCTATACATTAGGAGCCTGGGAATCATTGGTCATTATGTTCATCACAAAAACACAGTGTGATTCACAACTTGCTAACATGTACAAATGGAGCACATTATGTAGCCACATATACATAACCTACACTGCATAAACCAATAATTTATTAGCATTTTGTTATTCCTGATCCATTCACTTAACAGAAATCATCCATATATAAAAATCAATATATTAAAACTATATCTTTTATTTTTTTTCTTGTGACAAGGGAAAACAAGTTAAATCTTGTTTCTTGTATCCATTATTTGGTACGATAAAGCAGACTCATTTGTCTTCTATACACTTTGCCTCTCTTCTTCCCTATCCACTCAGTCTGTATATCATACAAATTAACAGACCCATGATATCAGTGACATCCATCCTGTGCTGCAGGATTCAATGAACTAAAGAGCAGCAACAACGTAAAGATATGACAGTTTGTATGTATCAACTACATCAGTTTGGTTCCCATTCTCCTGGTTCAGTGTATGATACTGTAATGTAATATCTTGCTGTGGGAAGTTACAATGGCACTCAAATACTTCAAATACTTATGTGACTTGAGAATTTGTGTAATTTGGAATAGCAGCAAATCCAGAAGCAAAAATGAATTCCAGCTCTTCTTTAATAGTGTGATATGTTTTGCCACACAAAATAATGACGGCACCAATGGTGATATCTGAAATGCGTATCAGCCTTACCAAGACTTGATTTATATAAAATATTGATGTGATCACAATCATCTGCAAGTAATCTCTTTTGCATGTCTTCTGAGATCAAATTACGGTAATGTTTTTCAGTAAAAATAGGTGGTTGAAAGGTAAGAGAGTATATGAAAAAATGTTAAGAGAGATCAAGTGCTGGAGCAAACAAGGAGCATCTGGATAGGGCAAGATGGAGGCTCTGCTACACAACCTCCCCATTGTGAAGCTATTGGAGGAGCAAGGTGGCAAAGATTGATACACAGAGATATAGATAGAACAATGAAGTAATATAATTATGTAGGATCCATTAAACAGTGAATAAATTTGAATTCAAAAGCAATTTCTAATATCAAAACATTGTTATCATGATTCGTAACTGTACACAGTTAATTTGCCTATGAATAATTGTGTGTTTTGTATGTCAGTTAAGTGACTTCATACTCATATGTATGGAATTGTAGTTATCACAGTTATCAAGTGTATGTGTGTGTGTGTGTGTGTGTGTGTGTGTGTGTGTGTGTGTGTGTGTGTGTGTGTGTGTGTGTGTGTGTGTTTGTGTGTGCACATGTTTTTCTCAACATGAGAAGTTCTGGAACCAGCCAGAACCTTTTCAATTGTAGTAAGTTCTGGTTCCAGCCAGAATTTTGTAACCTGGTTGTAGATCCTCTTTATAAAAAGAGAAAAAGTCAATTTATTAGAGAGAGAGAGAGAGAGAGAGAGAGAGAGAGAGAGAGAGAGAGAGAGAGAGAGAGAGAGAGAGAGAGAGAGAGAGAGAGAGAGAGAGAGAGAGAGTTTTTTGTTATATCGACTTGATATTGGAAAATCATTGCAGTCCATGATAGCCCTGGCAAGGTGTCCTGTCCCCCTGACAGAGGCAGTCATAATCAAACCTTCAAATAGAAATACTTTGTGGTATTTAGTACAACTATCCCAGGCTCCCATGTGCTCTTGATGTAGAGGTGTGTCAACATGTCTAGTGTAGATTTGGAGCTAAAGGTTTCAACATGAATCATCAATCTTTGTGTATAGAAGTGACATCTTTGCTGCAGTGTCTTCTCTTATCCCTCCAAGTGTTAATAGTACTAAGGTACACTCACAGTATCAGGGAGCACAGGCAATATCACAACACAGCAAACAACATTTAAGCTCAGTGCTTTTCTGTTAGGTTTCCAAATGCAAGACCAACTCAGATGAAAAAAATGTTTGTATGTTGCATCTTGTATAGCCCAAAAGTGACAGACTATATTATGAAATAGTGCCATATCACACTCTTTCCATAGCTTGGCACTCAGACACTCAATCCATCATAACAAATAAGTTCCATGTAAAATCCTACCTTACCCCAATAACCACACCCCATAAATCTTTAGTATTATAGTCTGGACAACAGACAAAGGTATTAGAAATGCGTACATATGATGCCTGACTGAAGTGGAGTAGCAAGATACATGTTTATAGGATAATAAATTACTTTACCTGCTATTTGTAAGTGCTGACAATGCAGAGTGAATGTCACAAAGGGAAATGTCATGGAATGGATGTTATAATTAGTATACACAATAAATGTCACCCCTACTTGTGGCTAAGGTGTCATTACCGTCTCAGAGGGTGCCACATGCCTATGGGCTTCCTAAGGGCTGACATCATCTGGTTCCAGTGGGAGAGTGCTTTGCCTGTGGCCTGGGTGCCTACGATGACGTGGCCCACAGCAGGTGCCTGGCGGCCGTCACTGCTGTGTTCTGCTACCGTCACCCGCAGCTGGATGTTCTGCAAGGGTGAGGTTGGTCAGTGAGGCCTTTACTGCACAAGACAGAGTAGCCCTTCCCTAGTGGGTGTGCAGCACAGAGAAGGGAATGCATGACACCTGAAGAGTCAATCTCATTGCAATATAAGTAAAGAATAAGTAATCAATAGAAAGAGGCAAAAATATCTAAGACAGTAATGATGAGAAAAATGTCGTTGATGGCTATAAGGTTGTAAAAAAATTAATAATAAAGAAATAAAATAAATAAATTCAAGAAAATAATAACTTAGTGAAATGTTTCAAATAATCCATGAACTCTCATAATAAGGTCAAGGTAAAAATAGCATTGATATCAGTAAAATACTTCACTAGTATACAAAGTGATAGGTTGTGAAGCTTTTACTTGGTAGATGGTGATGGTCATGGTGGCTGAGGGAGAGGTGTGTAAAGTATGCACATACATAAACAATTATATATATATATATATATATATATATATAT
>CM035189.1:17399792-17403070 GCA_020233015.1 Callinectes sapidus | reverse complement strand
CTCAATGTTGGCGAAGCAGGGAAGGGCGGGGCGGGCTGAGGGTGGGGCCCGTGACGCAGCAACAGGTGGGCGGGGCTTGGTGGGGCGGGCGACGAGGCCTCCCAGCTGGTATCGACACACCACACCACCACCGCGGTCACGCACGCCCGGAGAGGTCAATGGGACCGGGGAGGAGGAGGAGGAGGAGGAGGAGGAGGAGGGAAGGAACCGATGGGGAGGCACATGAACACTATTAATTTGGTTAATGTTGGTGTGTAATTGTTAAGTGTACGTGTTTAGTTACTGACAAATTCTATATATGTGTGAATTTGGTATGCTGTTCTTATAAGTATATTTGTGAATCAATATGTGTTTGTTATGTATACACGTGAATGTGTTATATTACATTAACATAAGCGGAAGTGTCACCAGGTAAGAATAAAGAAAAAAAAAAAAAGTCTACAGAGATCTTTGGTATTTGCTCATCTCTTCGATATCGCGTTTTGGAGTGTGGAAGGAAGCAGGGCGTGTGGTAAGATGACGAGCAGGAAGGAAATGGGGCGGCGCGGCGGGAAGGCAGCGGAGGTCGGCCGGACTGGGCGGAAAGGGAAAGGAAGGGGAAGAAGAGGAACAAAGATAAGCTGCGAGAAACGGGAGAACTGGAAGTAAAAGAAAGCGCAGTCTGAATAAGAAAGAAACGCAGGCGTATATAGATTGACAAAAAGAGGAGAGGAAAGAAGAACTATTGAAGGTGTGCTGGAAAGAAAGAAAAGAAAAATAACAGTCAGCACTGACCTGGGAAAGGGAAAGAAAGACACACAGAGACAGGCTGAAAGAAAAAAAATGGGGGGCGGTGGGGGGGGGCATAGGCAGGAACAAAAGAGTGAGAAAGAAGATTGGAGAGGAAAGAAAGGTTAAAGGGACGTTTGGTGGAAGAAAAAGAAGAGGACAAAGGGTATGTATGGGTGGTGTGGGAAGGAGAGTGGGTGGAGGTAGCTGGAGAAAAAGGGAAGGTGTATGGGTGGTGTGGGAAGGAGAGTGGGTGGAGGTAGCTGGGTAAAAAGGGAAGGAGAGAAGCAAGAGATGGGCTGGGAAGGTGATGGGTTCTTCTATGAGGTAGGGAAAGTAATTATCGAGGCTGGACAGGGAGTCTGTGGTGGGAGAAAGGGAAGGAAGGAGAGAGGGGAGATAATGGATGGAGGGGAGGAAGGAAGTGAAGGTAAGGAAGGTTGAAAAATGAAAGAAAGTCAATAAAAAGGTTTCTTGAGAGGGAAAAAATCAATAAAAAGAAAGAAAAAGGAAAAGAAGAAACTGGAAAGGGTAAAAAGAAGACCGACGTAAACATGATGTGATTTAAATTCACTGACAGGAAAGAAGAAAAAGAGAAGAGGGTTTTGAGTGTGGCCAGGCGGGCTTAACACACACACACACACACACACACACACACACACACATGAGTCACAGCATTTGACACCCACAAGACACGCAAAAACGGAGTGTATGTAGGAAAGGAGGAGGAGGAGGAGGAGGAGGTGGAGGAGGAGGAGGAGGAGGGGGAGGAAAGAAGAGCCGATGAAAGGAAAATAAATAAAAGAAGCAAAAAGAAAATTAAGGATGAAAGAAAGACGAACAGCGGAAGAAGGAAGGAAGAGGAGGAGCGGCGGCCAGAGAGAGAGAGAGAGAGAGAGAGAGAGAGAGAGAGAGAGAGAGAGAGAGAGAGAAGGGCCGGCCAGGATACAGCAGCAGCAGTGGCCATCCAGGGAATTGGATTTCTGGAGAGGACGAGTAAGAAAAAAAAATCACAAGGCTTGAGGAGGAGGAGGAGGAGGAGGAGGAGGAGGAGGAGAAACGGGGCTTTTAAAGAAACAGAAAAATTAATGGATGCGAACTACAGTGATAAAGGGAGGGAAGGGGAGAAGGAGGGATGGAGGGAAGGAGGGAAAGGGGAAGAGGGGGGAGCAAAGTAAAGGATTGATGTGAGTAGATGGAGGGTAATGGAACGCAGGTGGGCAAAGGAATGGATTGACGGGTGGTGAGGAATGGAACGGTAAAAGAGATTGATCTAAGGAGGAGGAGGAGGAGGAGGAGGAGGAGGAGGAAGAGGAGGAGGAGGACAAGTGGTGAAAGATAAATTAAGTTTAACAGATAACTGAGTGAGAAGATAAATGGAGAGGAAAACAAGATAAAGAATGTTGTGTGTGTGTGTGTGTGTGGAAGGATGAATGGAGAAGTAGAGAGGTGGCAAGAACAGACAGACAGACACACACACACACACACACACACACACACACACACGTCTTTACATCCCCAGAGACTGACGAAGTGGGAGTGGAAGTGGCCAGGGAGTAATTTTTGTAAGTAGCACTGCACACTTAACACCACCACCACCACCACCACCACAATCACCACCAGGAAGAGCAGCACTAGGGCCGTCACACAGTCGCTGAGAAACATGACTCACAAAGCGGAAGGAGACGTAAGCGTTGGGAGATGGAATAAAGTTTGCTGCGTGGGGTCGGGGGGAAGGGGAAGGGGGAGGGGGGGTGCCAGACATGTGAGGAGCTGCCAGGCTGTCCCTCGTCGCAGTGACTCGCAAGGGACCAGCGACTGTCTTCTTAAATGGTTAGGAATCTTATAAGGTCTCTTCAACCTTGACAATGTAAGGGTTCACCAATATTTACAATTTTTCATCCCTTTCTCTGGTAAATTCAAGAACTCGCTGCCTGTTTTATGCATTTCTCCCTACGTATGGGATGGTGTCTTATAAAAGGAAAATTTCAAGATACTTTTTAAATATCCTGGTTATTCATTTAGGAATTTGCATCATCAGTGAACCTTTTTTTTTCGAGATAATCAATTACTCACGGGTGTTTCTTTTTCTCTTTTGCTGACAATGTGGAGTCTTTGCTGAAATTTTACCACAACCAAAGAAACTCACTTGCAAACCTCAATAATGTCCATGGACCACTTCACTTATCCTATACAAGCGACTCCACTTAAAAACAAACAAACAAACAAACAAATTATTACAATCACAAACGCAAATGTAATATAAATACTTCGAACACTTCCAAGGTAACCAACCTAGTGATTTAATTTATTCTCTTTTTTTCTTTTAATTTAAACATAAGTATGACATATGGTATTGTACATGGTAGGGAGACCTCTATCTTGAGGCTTCTATTCAAAAGCTACACCCGTGGTTGTCTTGGCATTGTCTCTATCAGGCATTTTATCTACACTGTTACTATCAGACATGGTATGGTCAAGACCAGTCCCCCTTTCCTTTACCAATCCTT
>CM035189.1:17392292-17397292 GCA_020233015.1 Callinectes sapidus | reverse complement strand
CAGGAAGCAGTAAAGCATTGACAAACACCAAGAGTGAAAACAACTCGCACACGTGGAGAGCAAGCCAGATTATGTATGTATGAACGTCATTTTCTTAATCTCATGCAAATAAAATCGATCACGAATGCTAATTACTCTTCTGACAGTGAAAAAGAAAAATAATAAAATGACGTGTATAGGAATCTCTCTCTCTCTCTCTCTCTCTCTCTCTCTCTCTCTCTCTCTCTCTCTCTCTCTCTCTCTCTCTCTCTCTCTCTCTCTCTCTCTCTCTTTGTGAACAGCTTCTCTCTTTACGGGCAAAGATCAAGTTTATTGTTTGGTTTTACTGTCCAATAAAGAGAGGGAGTGAGGGAGGAGGAAGGAGAGGGTGGGATAAAAGAATGGAGAGAAAGAGGGAAGCATACGGAGAAATTGCCTTGACACACACACACACACACACACACACACACACACACACACACACACACACACACACACACACACACACAGAAACTGGTCTCGCTTAGTCACCCAACGCTTCTTATTTTGTGTCGGGCGCTGAAACAGTTCAATTCACACCGACAAACCTCCCGTAATGAAAGAGCTAAGTTACTCAGTAGTATGTTATATATAAACACCTCCCCCTCCCCCCTACCACTTGTGAGTACATTAGAGGGACAACACACGCGGGAGTACTTTGACATATTGCTTTTTCAAATTTACTTCTTTTCTTCAGCCCTTACTGTACGTTTTCTTTTTCGTCTGCTTTTCCTCTCGTCCTCGTTCTCTGACATTTGAGTGACACACCGGCGTTCACTGCTCACCTCTCGCACGCACACTCATGTCTTCAATGTACTAAGGCTCGTATTCTCAAACACTTCAGTGCTTCACTATTTCAAAAAAGGCTTTATTTAGATTGACATGTGTTTATTAAGATGTTTTTATGGTTCTAGAGGCCGAGTGACAATATTTCTACGTCATTAACTGGAGAAACAGTCTTGATAACCCGAATTATCATCTCCATGGCCTTGGAAAGTAGTTGTGGTGAGAGAGGTAAGCATTTCTGAATACGGACCTCAGTGTTTCCATCTCAATATCACTCCAGGACGCTAACATGAGTGATCTACCAACGCCCACACACGTCACACACGTCCCGCCTCACTATACTCAGGTCCGGACACCAGAAGTTCAGGGCTGCAAGGCGATCCAGGCGGCGGTACTTGTTACAGCCACTAAGTTTTGTGGCATAAGTTGTCCTTCACTTGAGCCAGGCTGGTGATTAGCAACTTTGTGTTATTACCGCGTTTTTCATCCCCGTACCAAGAGGCGGCTTGGCGCAGCGACGTCTTATCCCAGAATAACATGCTGTATTTTTTTTTGTCCTTATCAACCTTTTTTGCTGATCTATGTACAACAACACAACACTACACAAGTTCCTCAGAAGCGCCAACAGGATAAAAAAAAGAAATATAAAAAGTATGAGCCTTCCTTCGCTTCAGTACAAAATGTAAAGGTCATAGCATTAAGACATTGTACAATATTTATGACATAAGAGGAAAGAAAAAGGAACTAAAATAACAAACTTTAAAATTCCTAGGCAATGTAACATAGGAGATGGCTACATCATAAGAAATAAATATTTAAGCATAGTCTTGATATAACCAAGAAGAAAAAGATAGAGAGAAGGGATTAAAAACAATAGTCTTTCCAGCTTGTAGCATGTGTGATACTGAGAGATGGATGTAGCACAATATAAAGTTTCAGCGTGGTTCGCGATAAAGGAAAGATCAAGGAGCACAAGAAGGGTTACCTTTTGACTGTCATGGCTTCCTCTCAGCTGTTGATAATACAATAGCCTGGTATGAATCAACGCTAAAATTTCAAAAGATCACACTGACAAAAAAACAGACCGAATATATGGCTTCTTTACTGCACATAGTTTGATATTTGTGGTTAAATTGAACATAATAACATAGTGGAGACTGCAAGAACCCGCCAGCCCTACATATGACAGTCCTGTTTGGCATGATTACTTAGAATTACTTAGCAGCGAAAAAAAAAAGAAGTTAATGACAGTTTCTCAAAATAACCCTCTTTTGTTCCACCCCCGAGAGAGAGGCAATATTTTCCAGACGCGACCCCAACTAACCTCCTTCCTAGAACCTCATATTCCTGGAACAATAGATTCAAAAGAAGGCTGTGTTGTAGTTTCCCCTCCTTCCGCTTATTTTCCCACATTACGGAATCACTCTAAGTACAACGCCTCCTACGATGACGGCGGGAATGACGGTGGTAAGGATGCCACTCACCATTACGAAGGTTTCCATGGTGACGCCATCACCAGAAACACGTCAATACTGAGTGGTGGGCAAACCATGAATGCTGAAAACCAGTGGCGGGGCAGCGAACCAAAATAAAAAGGCTAAAGCGTGTGCTCTGATTGATCGCAGGAAAACGCAGACCACATGAGCATCACATAAACAGGAGGATGGACAGATGAGTGTGGGATATTGTGTAGAGAAATGGTATGATGTAGGAAGAAAACATACAAAGAAATCACAGCATAAGTGCATGACTGATTGCAGGAAAATACAGACCACATGAGGATTAGATTAACAGGAGGGCGGATACGTGCAGGGTATTTTACAGAGAAATAGTTGGATACAAGTTAAGATTATAGATGGAAATAACAGTGTTGGCGTCTAACTGTTAGCAAGATAAACCAGAGCACGTGAGGATAAGATAAACAGGAGGGTGGAGAGATGACTGTAGGTATTGTATAGGAAATGATTGAATATATGTACATAGATTAGTAAAAAAAGAAAAAAAGTACAACATTTAGTTTAGTGTATAAATAGGAGTGTAAATAGAAAGTTGTATACAGAAAGAATATACGGAAAACTATACAGGAAAAATATACGGAAGAAGATAATAAACAAAGAGGAAATTACAAGCAGAGTACAGTATAAAACCTCGTCTTCCTACTTAACTTCTTCCAAATGAAATTCTTTGTATTTTCCGCCATTTTTTTCCTCTTTTCCCTTTTTCATTCGTTTAATTTAAATTCCTTCCTTTCTTCTTTTTCCTTTCATTTCTTTCTTCCGGCTATCATTTTTCTTTCTTTGATTAAAGTTTTCCTCCTTTCTTTTCTATTCTTTCTTCCCTTCCCCTCTTTCTTCTCCTCTTCCGCTCCTGACCCGTGTTCCTCCATCCTTAACATACATTACCTTTCTCCCCCTCCTCCTCCTCCTCCTCCTCCTCCTCCTCCTCCTCCTCCTCCTGTTATCCATCATTCCTCTTATCGTATCACATTTTCTCACTCGCAAAACTTACAATATCACAAATAACGATACACAAATTGAAAAAAAGAATATAAATAAACGACATAGGGGAGTGATCATGTTAGAGGGATGAAAATATTGACTCCACGTATAGAAATAAGAAACAAACAGCACTTCAGGATGAGGTCAACACAAGGCAGCAGCGGCAGCAGCAGCATCGGCAGCAGCAGCAGCAACAACAGCAGCAGCATCGGCAGCAGCAGCAGCAGCAAGACATGAAGGATCAAAGAGCAGGATTGTATGATACCGGCACAAAAATACCACAGGGAGAACATCAATGAAAACTGTCCATACATCGGTCTGTCTGACTGTCTATGTGTTTATTTTTTTTGTGTATTATTTATATGTCTGTCAATCAATCTTTCTTTCCTGTCTGTTTTATTTATTTGTCTTTCTAGCTATCTTTCTATTCTAGTATTTGTCAATTTACATTTCTGTTTGTTTATCTCTCTGTCTATCTATCTATCTACCTCTAACTGTGAATCTATAGATGAGTAGATTCACACACACACACACACGATAAAAAGAAGGAAAAAACAATCAATACAGAATGCAAGAAAAAAAAAAAAAAAAAGAAGAGAAGGAAGAAGACATAATAACTTTAGTGTCCGGAGCAGAGTGCATGGCTTGTGTGACCCGATGAGCGACGAGGACAGGGAGGGAGCAGAGACGGGCAGAGCATTGGTGGCCCCGGGGAGGTGAGCGGAGCGCGATGCTATCACTGTTATGACGAAGCAGTGCTGTACGGCTGGTGCACATTCAGGGCGAGGTGGGGTATTTCCAGTGAGTGCGAGACTGGTTATTTATAAGGCGAGATCAATAATGCTAGTAAGGCCATGTGACACGGGGACAGTGGGTGTGACGGGCGTGACGGGCGTGACGGGCTGACGTGCTGGCTATCAACGGTTTAAGACTTGGAATTAGGTTGGAGGGAACGAAGGCAGGAGGGAAAGAGACTCGGGTTAGGGGGAACAAGGGTGATAATGGAGGGAACAAAGGTAGGGAGTGAGGGGACATGGCTAGGAAAGGAAAACAAGGGAGGGGAGGAAGGGAACGAGATTGGAAAAGGAAGGGAATAAAGGTTGGAAAAGAGGAGAACAACACTGGGGAAATTGGAAACATTGGGAAAGAGAGGGAAAAAAAATGTTAATGGAGGGTAAAGGAAGAAACTAGACAAGGGGAAAAAAAGAAAACTGACTAATAACGAAAGGGAACAGATTAATAAAAAAAAAAAGACAACGAAACTGAAGGGAAGAAAACCGAAGGAACAAAATTGGCGGAGGAAAAAATAACAACAACAAAAAAACAATAAAAAATATACGAAGTAGAAAAAAAAAAACAAGAAAAAACCAACACTAATTGACGAAGGATGACGATACTGATAAGAGTAATAGCACCGGCCATAATAGAGTCACTCGGGTACAACAACACTCAAGAAGCTCTCCGCCAGGAACAGAACAGGTGACAGACGAGCGCCATCTGTTGCTCAGCGTGGGGTTCTGTCCTGCCACGCCTCTATCTCTCCTCTCCTTTCCTTGCCTCTCCACCGTGCCACGCCTTGCCACGCCCCCTCTGCTCCTTGACACACCTCGTTTCCCCACTGACACACTCTTAGTTGGCCAGAGAGAGAGAGAGAGAGAGAGAGAGAGAGAGAGAGAGAGAGAGAGAGAGAGAGAGAGA
>CM035189.1:17260869-17273663 GCA_020233015.1 Callinectes sapidus | reverse complement strand
TTCCCTCAAAATTTACACCAACACACTAAATTCACAACCGGCTGATCGTCACACGAGATTACACGCACACACACACACACACACACACACACACACACACTCACTAAGGAACGGCTGGCATTTCCTTACGTCGAGTGCATGTGTATATGTATGTACGTAGTATGTATGTATGTATGTAAGTATGTTCGAGTTTTTACTTTATCATTTTTCCCTTTCTTTTTCGTCTTACTCTTTTCCATATTTACGTAGTGGTTCAAGTCCCTCATCTTATATTGTGTAGCCTGTCTTTAGAAGCGGTATTCTCTTACGTTATTATCTCTCTGTCTTACTCTTTCTCCCTCTTCTTCTAACTTATCTATCGTAAATTTCGGTAAATCCCTTTTGCCTCCCTCCAAGAAAAAAGAAAGAAAAAAAAGCTAACTTCACTTGATCTCTACCTTTTTCCTTCGTTCTCTCCCCTTTTCTTCTTCCCATTGAAAATTACTAAGGGAAAGATATTCGTGTTTTTCGTTACTTTTTATTCCCTTTCCCTCTTCTCGCTGTCTCTCTCTTATTCTTTCGATAATCTGACACTTTTTTCCTGACTGTCTCCTTAACATCAGAGACACCGACACAAATATATGCCCACTTTTATCTAATTCCTTGGCGCTCTTTGGCTTTTGGGAAGTGTTTATCCTGTTCTTTGATGCTCCAAGTCCCTCCCAGTGTCTGTATTCATTGCCAGAGAGGAACAGACGTGCGCATTTATGATAGGATAAGTTAGAAAAGGCTGGTTACGTTTGGTTTGATTAAGATGAGAATAAGTTAGGTTTGGATAGGAGAGGTTAAGTTTATGTTAGGTTTGCACATATTTGTCCTGCACACTTATTAAGAGAGAGAGAGAGAGAGAGAGAGAGAGAGAGAGAGAGAGAGAGAGAGAGAGAGAGAGAGAGAGAGAGAGAGAGAGAGAGAGAGAGAGAGAGAGAGAACAATCTCCTCTGCCATTCCGCTTCTCTTTTTCCTCCTCCTCCATCGGTCATTTTTTCCCTCTCCTCCTCTTCCTCTTGCCTGATTAATAGTAAAAAAGTACAAAAAAATGTATAATTATTATCAAAGGGACAAAAAAACTTATGTTATCAAGAAGGAAAATTGTCAGAGTATACTACGTTCTATATTCTAAATAGAAATACACAATACTTTACAGATGATTATATAGAAACACGAGATTTTTTTTTCCAAACGTAGCATCAGATGTATTCTGTAGTACAAACGAGATACTTTATTCCTGCATATTCATAAACGTATTAAAACCATCACTGCAGGGCAAGGCAAGGCAAGGCAAGGCAAGGCAAGCGACGGTAAGGTATTCGCCACACAAGAAGTGAAAGTTGCAACCACCACCACCACCACCACCACTACCAACGTTGCTCTGCTCACTCACCCACCACACCTCGGGGAAGGGAGAGGATGGGAAGGGAGGGAGGAGGTTAGCAGGGCAGCTGTGTCTGGTTCATCTGTGTGTCCGTGTATCTGTTTGTCCTGTCTTTTTTGTGTGTTTCTATGCGATGATGTTTCTCTCTCTCTCTCTCTCTCTCTCTCTCTCTCTCTCTCTCTCTCTCTCTCTCTCTCTCTCTCTCTCTCTCTCTCTCTCTCTCTCTCTCATTTTGGCATCTTCTTCCACCTGTTATAATTAGGCGTTACCGTCTATCCCTCCCTATAAATCCGGCTTATCGTCTTAGTGACCTTCGAAAATTGTTCTGGCGAGAGAGCAAAGTGTTTAAGAATACGGGCAATAGAATGGATTTGTGATTAAGGTTCCTGAGTGTACGTCTGTGAGTTCCCCTTGCATCATACATCATCACTGCTGGGGGAAACATGTATTTAGGTCAGCACTTTTGTCCTCATACACCGATGTCTTGTTTGTTTCGTACGAGTGGCTTATCAGATTCTTTCGTTAAAATTTATGAAGTGTGTCATTGAGGGTTGTTGTTTTTTTACCATTTTACTGCTATCGTCGTCTTTTGGTATCACTGACAGTAATTTGCATGGACAGATGTTAGATAAGCTTTGGTTAGATTAAATCAGGTTAAGTTAGGTTTAGTTAAATTAGGTTAGCTTAACCCCTTCGACAAATAATAAGCAGAATAAATATGAAAATGCGTTCCAGCACTAAAGGGATTAAAGAACAAAAGATTAATGTCATATATTCTTGGTTACAAAACTTCTAAGCATAACATAGTACAAAAACCAGCGCGTGAATAGTTGCAAGGAATGATGGGAGGACAAAAAACTCAAGCACGGCAAGAGTTGAATATTAGAACCAATGATAAAAGACAAAATCAGTTCGTGTCAAATATATTCTCTGATCAACAATGTAAATTCACCTTTGTTATAAATTGACTTAGTATTCTTTTTTATACATAAGTCAATTTTCTTACACTACAGGCACTGACAGGAAAAAAAAAAGTGCGTTCAGAGCAGGATGTATCTGTCATGATCACCCGCTGCCTCATTTGTTGGGCTGGAAATTGAATTATTATCGTCACAGTGATTGCTTCTCGCGCGTACATGCTTGTGAATCATGTTACGCCGCACACACTGGAGGGGAGCAAAGTGTTCTCATAAAAGGAAAAAAAGAAAAAGAAAACTCACCGTGATAAACAGTTGCAAGGTAAGCTCCATGACAAATTATCGTGTCACTTTTGCTGTTATGACTTGGTGTTGGAAATTTTAAGAAAGAAACGTAAATAAATGAGTAAACAAATGAATAGATAGATAAATAGATAAACTCATCACCAAGGACAAAGTGGATATTAGTCGGCCTTTATTCCACCACTCTTATATTCACAGCATCAGATAACCCGGGGAAAAAATACACAAAAACACGAAAACTACTGATAAGGGAGGGTAGGATGAGAAATAATGAGACTCCACACGAATATCTCAAAGGAAAATCTTAAAAGGATTATATGCATGCACGCCACTAAGACCTATGCATTAATACACGTTGTCTTCATATCCTGCTGAGCCAGTTCATAGGAGGAGCAGGAGCAGGAGCAGGAGGAGGAGGAGGGAGAGGATGAGGAGGAAGAAGAAGAGGAGTAAGCGAGGCAGATGGCTTATGACTGAGGAAAATAGAAAGAGATGAAGAGAAAAAGATCAAGAGCAAGGAAGATGTGAGATAAGGAGAAAATGAGAGGGATAATGAAAATAAGAAATAAAGAGAAGGGAAGATAACGAACGTAAGAAAAATAAATATTAAAGAAAGGAATAAGAAGTCATGGATAAAGAAGATAAGACATAAAGGAAAGGGAAGATAACAAAAATAAAGAAAAGAAAAATATAAAGGGAGGAAAAGAGACCACAGAATAAGGAAGATGAAAAATAAAATAAAAAGTATAAACGAAATAAGATAAAAGATAAGGAATTTGTTCATATCTGTCTAAGGAACTACAGACGAATAACTCCCTGTAGCACCACCTGAGAACGTCAAATAACTACAATAATCACAAGAAGTCCACCAGAGAAAGGAAAAAAAAGTTAATTATAAACATGCACACTTCAAAACCCTCCCCCTCTGACACACACACACACACACACACACACAAGCACGCACGCACGCCACCAAGCCACTTCATAAACCAGATCCGCCTACACTCATTAATAATCTATTGGAACTCGTGGATTGAAGAAGAAGAAGAAGAAGAAGAAGAAGAAGAAGAAGGGGGAAATGAGCGCAGAACGTAATCAGGAGAAATCTTAAAGTATCTCCACGCAATCCATTACTGAGATATGACACATTTAATGGAGAGAATCTTGCCCTCCACTCTGAGAAGGCAATGAAATCCACCTGAGCAGAGAGAGAGAGAGAGAGAGAGAGAGAGAGAGAGAGAGAGAGAGAGAGAGAGAGAGAGAATTATTGCACCCCTTTGGCTAAACGAGAACAGGACACAAGAGAAGAAAAAATTAGGGTAGGTAGACTAAAGGAATTAAATCAGTCAGGCTCATGTCCACTGTTGCCAGACACGACTGGACAACCTCCCTTATCTCTGGACGAGGGACAGGGGCCGTATCCTCAAATGTCTTGGCGTCTTATCTCCACTGCTCTTAACACGCGCCGGTGGAGGTTATTGGGGCTCGCAAGGATGTTTCCATGATTCTACTGATTGTGTAATAATGGCTCAGCATCATCAGTTGGAAAAGCACCATTGAGGACACGAATAATCATCGCTGTAGCCTTTGGTATCTGTGCTGACGAGAACTCAATGTGTTTCGAAGTGCGAGTTGAGGATGTTCACCCATTTTGTTGCTGTGGTCACCCTTCCTTATCCTTAACCCCTTCGGACACATTTTTACTACGAGTTTTGGGTGTGATTAGGCGATTTTATTGACATCAGGAAGGGTCTATGGAGGTCAGAAGATTGTTGGTCAAAGTCTGTACTATTTCAATCCTCACATGAATTCCTGAGGCTGTGTAAAATCGACAAATCAACAAATAATAAGCAGAATAGATATGAAATGCGTCCCAGTACTGAAGGGGTTAATGTGGCACAAATGAGGGAAGAAGGACAACAGAAATCTTACTCTGTATTCTTAATTAAGTGACAGAGATTTCATGAGAATCTAGCATAAAAATAGTGTTATGGGGTACTAAGGAAAAAAAATTTTCTAGCAGTGGCAGGGTGAAAAAGGCAAATAAGTCTGCAACACGACTTACGAAAGACTCAGGGAAGAACTACGAATGAAAAATATTTGTGTATGGCAAAGACTAAGAACTTTTTTGTGTTATTTTGTATTGTAAGAGATATTTTCAGCCAGAGATAATGATCACTATTCATTATTACTATTGGTTCTATACACCGTGCAATAATGCTCAGAAGTTACATGTGTCAAGAAGATGTATCATGTAATATTCGAAGCTTTTACTTGTTCTGTCATAATATCCTAGTTACCGTTTCATTCTTATTATTTACTCAGCTGTCTTCTCCATTCCTCTGTCACCTTTGACCTTCCGTCTGGGTCATTTTATCCTCACTGCGCTGACTTTTCCTCTTTCCTCCCTGGCCTTCATTCTCGCTTATTTTACCCTCCCCCCCGTCATCCCTTTCCTGATCTCCGTCTGCCTTCACCCCTATTAGCATTCACACTCGCCTCATCTCCTCCACGCCCGACGAACTCAAATACAAAGCAAAACATCCCAAAGATAATTTTCAGATGTGTTTACGGTTTCAGTGTCTCACAAAATATAGTGGTGTTTATTTCTCGCTGCTTCTGTGCACACATACACACTTCGCTTATTAAATGAGTGTTTGCTGATACAAAGTAGGATGGAGAAACGTGTGGACGGCGCGTATTTAGCGGAGGCATCAAGCTAAATACACAACAAAAAATGAACGCAAAAATACAGCATCGTTTTCACATCAAACACGAGAGAAAAGACAGGAGGAGGCTCAGTGAAAGCAAATGAATGACTTTCGCACACCACTATTGCTTTGTATGTTGTATTTTGATTTCATCTCTCCCATCACTGTTAAAAAAAGAATAACACGTGGATGCAAAGAGAGAGAGAGAGAGAGAGAGAGAGAGAGAGAGAGAGAGAGAGAGAGAGAGAGAACGCCACATCGTAACATTACACTCCCAAATAATTCATAGCAACGTGTGGTGATGACGTCAGGACAAAAGAAAACATTCTCACATTAAAGGCTAAACTAAATTATTGCTGAGGTGAAGTTAGGAGCAAGCAAGTCACGTGGGCGAGGAAGAGGCACGGCAAACAGGCAGGCAGGGAGGCAGACAGTCAGAAAGGCGTATGGAGCATAAGAGATCATCCCTGAGACTCCAAATATAACAGTAACCCCTCGCAGGATCATAAATATTGCCCCACAAAGCCTCAAATGTATAGGGAATCCAACCCCTTATACGGTCCTTGGGGTGAGTCAGATCCCGCGTGTATAAGGAAGGCGGGGGATTCAAGTCAGTCGAACCGTTTATGTATTCAAGGCGAGGGGGATGTGTTGTAACAGTAGCAGGAGGCGGCATGCATTAATTCCTTCTTAGTGTCAGTAGGCAGCCTCCCCCCCCCACCCTCTCTCTCTCTCTCCCCCGGTGGTCATAATGGTGTTGACTCAGGATGGGTTTAACTGTCGTGTGTTCCAAAAGGTTCCCAAAGAGGAGGAGCGGCGTTCAAAGGGGCACCTGCTGGCTTATTCTGTTTTCCTTGGCGCCTCACGACCTCGCTTAATCTGTGAGGTGAGCGACGTGGGGTTTCTCTCGCCCCTCACGCCGCAGGGATGCAAACACTGCACGGGTGATCGCAAGCCCTGACGGAGACGAAGTGCCTCACATTGTGCGGGGCTGACTGGGTGTTGCTGCGGCTGCCAATGTACGTGTGTGTGTGTGTGTGTGTGTGTGTGTGTGTGTAGCTAAAGTCCTCGTGGCAGAAAATGGAAGTATTTACGGATTTTCTTTCTCTTTTTCTATGGATGGATTTATAAGGTTGTTTACTTCTCTCTCTCTCTCTCTCTCTCTCTCTCTCTCTCTCTCTCTCTCTCTCTCTCTCTCTCTCTCTCCGTGGGGTCGTGTGGAGAACAGTCAACAGGCAACACAATGTTCACAAAGTTCAAGAGAAAAGGATTAACGTGTGAAGTTTTGATTTGACAGTAAAGAAAATGGAATAAAAGACTGACACTTTTAACCACACATGTGCACTTATTACCTCATTAACTTCTATAACCCAGCTCACACACACACACACACACACACACACACACACACACACACACACACACACACATACACACACTATACCCAGATAATACAATAAACACCACAAATTTGATCACCCTCTCTACTACTACCACCACCACCACCACTGCCACCAGATCTGCATCCCCCACCCCCTTCACGCCCTCACGCCCTTGGGTCCCTATTGGTGATGACGCGTGGGTGTGGGAGGGCTGACGTCACCCTCTAGTCGTAACCTACACTCAACAGTAACTTACGGTACCACAGATATGCTCTCACTCTCTCTCTCTCTCTCTCTCTCTCTCTCTCTCTCTCTCTCTCTCTCTCTCTCTCTCTCTCTCTCTCTCTCTCTCTCTCTCTCTCTCTCTCTCTCTCTCTCTCTCTCTCTCTCTCTCTCTCTCTCTCTCTGTCGGAGTGTATGTTGTCAAGAGCACCCGACTCTGTGTGTGTGTGTGTGTGTGTGTGTGTGTGTGTGTGTGTGTGTGTGTGTGTGTGTTAGCTAGCTGGCTGGCAGGTTGGCTGGGTCTATATGTCAAGGGTAATAGTTCTTAGAAATACTGCTTGGGCTTGGTGCGCGGGAGGGAGAGAGAGAGAGAGAGAGAGAGAGAGAGGTGGTTATCGGTCAAGATACACGAGGGTAGATGGGCGTGCAGTGACTGAGGTGAAGGTTAACTCAAGGTGTGGTGATTACAGGTACTGGCAGGAGCTGTACGTCAAGGCCAGCATCTGCAATCAGGTAAGGAAACCAAAACACAAACACGGATATATCAGCAAAGCCAGCCAGATGTTACGTGCCTTAAAAGATTGCACTAAAAACTGGAATAAGCCAAGGGAGAGGTAAAAGTCCACTTGTAAGGATGCCCATGACAAAACAGGTGATTTTACGCTTCATTCTCATACAGAAGACGTCAGACTACACAAACAAGGAAGCTCTTTTGTGTAGCAACGCCCATCATCATCCCAGAGAGAGAGAGAGAGAGAGAGAGAGAGAGAGAGAGAGAGAGAGAGAGAGAGAGAGAGAGAGAGAGAGAGAGAGAGAGAGAGAGAGAGAGTGTGTGTGTCCCCAGCATTGTATTGTGTGGCAGTCCTCCTCCATCAGCACTTCGTCAGGTTCATTTGCAAGAGGCTGACCGCTACTTTTCGCTGCAATAAACACAACACACACACACACACACACACACACACACACACACACACACACACACTAAACACAGCCCAACAAATTAAACTAACCCCCACCTTACCCTTCACCTCTCAATTAAACCACACGCAGAACAACCTAACGAAAAACAACGAACATTACTCTTCCCCCTCTAATTAAATATCGTGTGTTTAATTAAATTGGAGCGATTGTCTTTTTGTTTACATCTCGCGGTGTCTCTATCCCGTTTTCTATCTTGTGGGAGTAGCAGGAGGTAGAATGACGTATCTTGATTTACATTTGTCTCTGCCTTAACTCGGAACGCCTATTAATCTTCACCATTAATCTCCTGCGCGTCAGAAATGAATCGCGCCTTTTGAATGAGGCGCAGGAGGAATTCAAGTGACGTGAGGTGTTGTTTGTTGTTGTTTGATGTGTGTTGTTGTTGTTGCTGTTGTTCTTTGTTGCTTTGTTTTTGTTGTTGTTGTTGTTGCTGTTGTCGTTCTTCTTCTTCTTCTTCTTCTTCTTCTTCTTCTTCTTCTTCTTTTTCCTCCTCCTTCTCCTCCTCTACCCTATCCTTTTTTTCTTTCTTATATTCTTCTACTTAATCTATTATCATTCGTTCTTTCATTTTTTCCCTTTTCTCTTCTTATCTTTTACTTTCTTTTCCTCGCGTGTGTCCTTTTATCTTCCTCTCTGTCATCTTTTATCTTCCCCTTCCTGTTTATTACATCACTTATCTCCTTCGTATCTTTTTTCCTCCTTCTCATTATTCTCACTTTCCACTTTGTCTTCACTCTTTTTTTTTCACATCAATTTTTTTCATGTCTTATCCTCTCAATAATTTTCCACCATCAACCTTTCATCCTTCATTCCTCCTCCTCCTTTCTCGCCATCTTTGTCTATCTATTCTTCTAGTCATTTTATCTCTTGTCTTTTAAATCTCCTTCCTCCTCCTCCTCCTCTTCCTTTTTCTCCTCCTCCTCCTCTTCCTCCTCCTCCTTGTCCTTAACGTTCTCTTCCCATATTTGTGCATCTCCAGAATCGCGTCCTTGAGGATCCCGCTGCTCAAGACGTCCAGGCAAGCACGGTCCAGCACACGCCACCATCAGTCCTCATAAAACAGACCACCTACAAGTTACGTCTCTTCTCTCTCCTTCGGTTCGTAATCCTAACATCTTTCAGTCTCATAAAGGTAATTTTGGAAGACTATCGAAGGGGTTATTTAGGTTATATTGTAGGGGGTTTCTACTTTGATAGAGTTACCGTCACGGAATTCTAAGTGATCTTTAAAATGTATAGTTTTCTTTGGTGTTGTTACTGGCGGTGGTGTTAGAAATACTCCATACAAACTGAGGAGTGTTTGAGGTAGTGTCTTCTGAATATGGTGGAGTATAGACAAGGACTAGCTGTACACACACACACTCTCTCTCTCTCTCTCTCTCTCTCTCTCTCTCTCTCTCTCTCTCTCTCTCTCTCTCTCTCTCTCTCTCTCTCTGGCGTTCGTAAGCAGACGGATTGGCGCGGGATGAAGTGAAAGGTATTGAAGACTCTTAACTTTGGCCGCGTTAGGAATGAATGGTTGGCACACTTTGCATATATATATATTTTATTTTCCCCTTTATCTTTCGTTGTTTTATTTATTTATCCATTTATTCATTTTTTCTTTTTTTTTCAAGAGTAGGTGAGGATGATTATCATTTATAACTTGATTCAAATTTGTGCTCAAGACTCCCAAGAACTTCAATATATTCTGGATTTATTTACTTAACTTTTTTTTTTCTTTTTAGTAAGACCTGTTTGTATTTGTACGCGAGTGTGTATATATATTTTTTTCCCTGCAAGTGATTTACGATTGATGACTCATCGTGTTTTCTCATTGAATAAGATGTATAAATATGCACGATGGTGTTAGGAGCCTCTTGAAATTATAATAGTGACAATAAAAAGTAGTAGTAGTAGCAGTAGTAGTAGTAGTAGTAGTAGTAGTATGGAAACTTTAAACACACACACACACACACACACACACACACACACACACACACACACACACACACACACATGATATCCTTATACGTACATACAAGCCTGCACACGACATGACCCGTGCATGTAAGAATGTATGTTGTATGCATGTCTTTGTGAATGTGTGCATGCTTGTTTATTATTTCACTGATGCTTTGTGGGTAATAAGGTTTGCCAACTCACAGATTCAGGGCAGGGAGGACAGAGGAATGAACGTGCTGCCACCCTGTCACACTTCCCTGCCACAGTGGAGCGGGGGTAGCCAACTTACCTGTGTGAAAAAAAAGAAAAAATTAATAAATCACATGCTCATTAAAAGTAAAAGAAAATAATATATCGTACTATTGTTTTTTTTTTTTTTTTTTTTTTTGTTAAGCTTGATATGTTCTGTTCTCTATTTTTCTCTCAATTTTTATGGGATTATTCACTAGTTTGGTTTATTGGTGATCTCGTATTATGTAGTGGTAGTAGTGGTAGTAGTAGTAGTAGTAGTAGTAGTAGTAGTAGTAGTAGTAGTAGTAGTAGTAGCAGCAGTAGTAGTAGTAGTAGTAATAGTAGTAGTAGATTATAACGAAACAATAAGTACACATTCGCACTACTAAAATCTTACTCCCAATAATAATAATAAAAAAACTACCACAACAACAATACAAAATATAACCCACCACCACCACCACCACCACCACCACCAGTAACAACAATAACAACTAAATAAAACATCAAAGAGGCAACAAACATGTTCTACACGCCTTGAGCAACCTCCACAAACAACAATAGAAACACTCAAGACACACAGAATAAAATAAATACGAACCCAAATAAAATAATTATAAAATATACTGAGAAATTATGAAAAGAAACGCTAAAAAAACATTCAAAGCTCAAGATAAACTACAGAAGAGAAAAAAAACGATAATGAAAATCTCCGCCCCGAACATTAAAAATAAAATAGATATAAACAAAAACAAAACAATTATAAAAGATTACCAAGAAATTACGAAAGGGAAACGCAAAGAAAACATGAAAAGCTCAAGACAAACTACAGATAAGAAGGAACAATAATGAAAAGACCATCTCCGCACCGAGCATTCACAGCACCAGCAGGAGTGAGGCAGCATTAGCATTCACAGGCGACGCACGATAGAACCAAAATAGGGAACGACAAATGTCTGCCGGGGGAGAGACGACAAACGAATATTAAAACCCCCAGACTCCATCCACGATATTCCCGCGTCCTGGCCCCTCATCACAGCCTCTCACGGTGGTTCCCTGCATTGTTTTGGTCACGTCCCGACTCTTATCTCTTCTGCGGCTCCAAGAATGGCTTAATCTTCCCTTTCATGGCGTTAGAGTTGTCTTCGTTTCTTAATCTTATCCCTAGATGGCATTGTTTCAGTCCAGAGTTGTTGATTTGCTCGCTAGATGGAGTTCCTGTACTTCTGCCTCCTCTATCTCTTTGGTAGGTGGTGGTATTGTTTTCTCATCTCCAGGTCTTCCCATAGATGCAGTTGCTGTAGGTTTGCCTCCTTTGGTTTATTAGATAGATGCCACTATTGTGTTGTCATTTATTTATCTCGTCCCTAGATGGAGTTACTGTCGTTTTCGTTCTTCACTTCACTTTCTTTTCTCTTTATTTTCCTCCTAAAAAGTCCTGTTGTAACCTTCCATTTCCACTACCCATATACTTCAGTTTAATCTAACGTCATTCGTACCTCCCTTGCCCCTGTACATGAGTTAGTGACATTCTCGTTCTTTATTTCCCCCGCTAGATGGCACTTTTGTAAATCCTCCTTTCATCTGTCACTTTATTTCACTTGACACTAACTTTATCTACACCTCCCTTGCCCTCTACATGACCATAACACTATTCACATTCCTCCGTCAGTGACAATACACCACAATAAGGCCGAGGGGGGGCGAATAAAAGGCTGTCGTAAAAGTGGCCAGACGTAAATAAACCCTTAGCGATCGTGGCGGCGGTAACAAATCATGAGTTCTTGCCGGGAGTCGTAAATGTCCATAGTTGTGTTGCAGCCTCGTAACTACACACTTCCTCCTCTGTCGTAAAGGGGAGAGAGAGAGAGAGAGAAGGAAAAGAGGAAGGGAAAAGAAGAAAGCGTGGGTCTCTCTCTCTCTCTCTCTCTCTCTCTCTAGATGGCGTTGGTGATGGCAACAATACTTTTTTTTCTACCGCTCATTTACAAGAGATCTTTTCACGATAACCCTAAGACGAATGGCTCTCTTGAGGGGGATGACAACGAGAACTCATGTGAGCCTCTTTGGTTAGTTATTGGGTCTGATTGTACAGCTCTTTCTCCCTAAACGCTAAACGTGTTCCCGACCGGCGACTCAGGGTGATAATTTGTGACGCCTAACATAGCTTATCCCGCGACCCCATCTGATGCTGCGGAGTGATAGCGGACAGCCTCTCAGGAGTACGGTACCCAGGAAGGTGTTCACTCCCTCGCTGATTAATAGAAGGGCAAGGAATCAATACGAAGGGAGTAAGCAGTGCGGTGTGATGCTTCGTGTTGTTCTGCCTTACGAGTGTAGCCAAAAGGGATTTAGTGAATGTGGCTCTAGTTTTACGTGTGTGTGTGTGTGTGTGTGTGTGTGTGTGTGTGTGTGTGTGTGTGTGTGTGTGTGTGTGTGTGTGTGTGTTTCCTTTTTCAATTTGTGGGGAGCTTTTGCATTTATTTTATCCAGTAACTTTTCTAGGTTTAATGTAATATTCTTGAGAGCCTTATTTACTATTACTATTATTATTATTTCTTTTACCAAGCTTTACCTAACTTTACCTAGCTATTTATTATTTTTCTCTTACTCATATTGAATGCATTATCATTTCTTCTTTTTATTAGGCTTTATAAGTGATAAAAAAAAGTATTAACTCTTGGTTCTGAGT